>PVKY010000154.1:0-70016 GCA_004027775.1 Bradypus variegatus
GGGACCCCTGGGCAAGGCCCTTCCTTCCATTACCCGTCCCGTGATGCGCGAGGTGCCTGCTGCGTGGGGCCTGTGAGCCCCGGGCCCGGCCCTGACAGGGGTCTCAGGCCTGTCGCCTCCTGAGGCTGTCCAAGGGCTGGGGGGTTCTGGCGGGGCCTGGGGGACACCCAGCCCGATCACGCCCCGGGTACCAGAGCTACCATGGGAGGGGCCACCACGAGGAATCCAGCACACGGCGGGGCTCCCCGGGACCCCAAGGATTCTGCTCAGTGGAGTCGGGGACTCGGGGAGGCAGGGCGCGGGGGGGTGGGTGGCGAGATCACACAGCATGTGAGCGGCCAAGTTGAGATTCGCACCCAGAACAGCTTGGCTCCAGAGACCAGCTGTTTCCAGGGCTTCCTGGGGCCAGGCTGTCTTCTCTCCCATCACACATGAGGGGACGCTGGGGTCGGGGATGCCGGGGACACCTGTGTGGGGGACTTCAGTGTGGTGGGGTCCTTGATGGAGGAGCACAGGCAAGGCAGGCTTCCTGGAGGAGGTGGCCCCAAACTCTGCCTGGAGTTCTGTCTGAGAGTGGAGCCGGGGCTGAGGGACGGTCACGCGGTGGAGGCTGGTGCACCCTGGGCCTCCATCCACGGCACACCAGGGGTCCCAGGGCCACGAGGGGACCCCTGGGCGCTGGCGGAGGGTGAGGCCGGGAGGGGGAGCAGACCTATGGCAGGGTGGAGGACGCACAGCCAGCCGGACCACAGCCGGTGGCCAGCCCCCTCGGAGTCTCGGGGCCCCCTCAGGACGGGGTCAGCGGCGCAGGGGCCCCTGCAAGGGCCGCATGTGAGCGAGAGGCCATGGCAGTGGTGGAGCCATGGCTGGGGGCTGGGGGGGGTGATGGCAGCTCGGGGGTCAGCGAGCGCCCTCCAGGCCACCAGCCTCGGCTGCCAGCCCCTGGCCCGTCCTGGCTGCCCCGTCCCCCCGCGCAGCAGGGACAGGTGGTGCTGGTGACAGCTGGGGCGCAGGAGGGGCTATTCTAGGACCCGCGGGAGGACGGTCCTGGTGCCCGCTCCGGAAGTGCCCGGCATGCCAGGGCGTCCGACACCTCGGGGCCTCCTGCTGCCCGTGCCTCTGGCCCCTGCTGCTAAAATAGCCGCTCCTGGGGGTGGGGTGGGGGGGACAGGGATAAGCAGAAAAAAACAAAATGGTAATAAAACCCTGGGGTGAGCGGACCTCGGAGCTCCGTCCTGGCCTGGGGCTCGCGCAGCCCCGTTTCCTCTGGACCTGCACAAACCCGGAGACCAGGCCCAAAGCCTGGGACCATCGGGGACGGACGCGGGAGCTCCCGGCCTCCCCCGTGCCGAGCTGGGGGGTGGATCTGTGTGTCCTGCTCGCTGCAGGCCAGGGGCTCCCGCGTCTGCAGGGAACGGGGACCACCAGCGAGGGCCTGGGGCGGGGAGCTGGCCCAGGCTGGGGGGCACAGGAAGGAGCCAGGATGAGTGTGGGGAGGGGCGTCGGGGGGTGGCCAGCCTCGGGGGGCAGCTGAGGCCCGAGCCATGTCCCGGTGGACGGGGGATGTTGAGGCTGGGTTTGGGGTCTGCAGAAAGAGACCCCTGAAGCCTCTGGTGTGAGCACCTCCCCACCCCCACCCAGAGTGGGGGTGGTCCGTAGGGGTCCTGAGAACAGCAGGAGCTACTAGTTTAGGGGGCAGGGGTCTGTCCATGGGAGACGGAGGTGAGGGAGCCATGGGGACCCCAGAAGCGGGAGCTGCCCATGCAGAGGCCCTGGGGAGGGACACGGGAGCCTGGGGGACCAGGCTTTGAGGACACGTGTCCCAGGCTGGGTGGGGAGCAGCAGGGGGCTGGGCTGGGGGCAGAGCAGAGGCCATGAGCTGCCGCCCTGCCTGTGCGCTGTTGCCCTCTCGCCGCCTCACAGGCCCGTGGGGGGGACACGCTGCCCTGGCTTCTGGGCTCAGCCCCTCCACATCCGTCTGTACCTTTCCCTGACCCCACAGTGACCCCGGGTTACAGGTGGGGATGCACCGAGGCTCGGAGGGGGAAGCACCTGGCCCCGTGAGGACCAAGACGGGGGAGGGGCTGTCCCCAAGTGGACAGAGCCCCCCCCTCTAGGCCTTCTCGTGGTCTCAGTTTCCACACTTTCTTGGGGAGATGCGCAGAGAACTGGGCACAAGGCTGGGGTCAGGGGTTCCCCCGATGTTGGGGGGTTGAGGGGAGGGCGAGGGGCCGTGTCCAGGGGTGACCAGCTGGCTGGGCCTGGTGAGGGGCAGGCAGGGGCCGGTGGGGGCGAGTGTGCCTTGCCACCCTCAGGGTGTGGTCCCCGCTCAGGCCTGGCCGCCCTGTTGGGGACGAGAGCAGGGCTTCCCCGTGGGCAGCCCCTGCCCCCCCAGATGCATCTTGTGGTGTTAGGATGTGGCGGGGGCCAGTGGGCCTCCATCCCTGAGAGCACTGACCTGGCTGTGGGTCACCTCCGTGCCCAGGGCTGTGGGGCAGGGGGTGCCGCCTGGCTCGTGCTGCCTGGGGAGACCGCAGAGGAAGGCACCAGGCTCAGGGGTCCAGCAGAGGTGGGGCAGCGCCTGGCAGGGGTCTTGACAGAGCAGGGCCACCATGGCCCTGGGCCCAGCTGCCCGGGGGAGTCCGGCTGTGTCCCCAGCTGCTTCCACCTCACAACAGGGGCTCTGCCAGACGCGGGGGACTTTGTTGTTAAGCTCACCCTATGGGGGCTGCGGCCCCGGCCCCTGCCATTGCTAAGTTAAGGGGACATTGGGAAGTGGCTCCGGGCCCCAGGACGGTGGCCTCACTGACCGTGCGAGCGGCCGAGGCCTGGGCATCACTGTCCACGGTGCTGCCATCTCCGCTCGGGGGATGTGCGCCCCGGGAGACTTTCAGATATGCTTCCCTTTAGAGATTAGAAAAGGAGGAAAGGTAGCGCAGTCTGACAGGAGGACTTTGTCCCAGGGCCTGTGGTCACTTTCCCTGGGCCGGGCGGGAAGCGGGGAGCGGTCCGGCAGGTTCTGCCGGTCAGGCCTGATGCCGCCGCCCTGGGCCCCGCTTCCCACTCCAGCCGCCCCAGCCCGGCGTCCTGCCCCGGGCACTTCCTGCCTGGAGGAGGAGGTGGTGGCCACAGGAGACGGCCCCGGCCTGGGAGCAGCCCCGGGCAGGAGCCCGCTGAGGCTGAGTCACGCCGGGATCTCCGGCCCCTGTGGTCGCCCCGGCATCGGCCCTGCGCCCCCCCGGGGAGGAGCCAGCAGATAGGGGCACCTGGCGGCCATGCCAGGGGCTCCCTTAACCTGGGGAGGGTGATGAAGACCCCGACTGAGCGGTCACGGCCTCTCCCTGCCTCTGGGGGTGAGGGCTGGGGCCTGGCGTCCACCCCCTCAGGCTACCCCCAGCCAGCTCTGTGGCCTTGGCAAGTGACCTCAGCCCCCTGAGGCTCAGTTTACCCAGTTGTCAGCAGAATGGCGGCCCTCTGGGGGGGGCGGTGAGGACACAGGCTGCTGATGGTGTCTGGGCAGTGGCCCGCCAGGGCCCCCCGGGCTCCCCACGCACCCACCTCGCCCCACCTGGCCAGGGGCACCGAAGAGAGGACTGAGGAAGCCTGGGGGGCCGATGGGAGGTGGGCCCATGGGGGCTGGATGTCTTTGCAGGGGTCCCCAGGGAGGTTTTTCAAATGCCTTCCCCACCCCCTTGACGGGCAGGGAAGCCACCCTTCTTTGATTCAATGGGATTAATTCTAATCAGAAATTTAAGTGATGAGATGATTGGGGGTGTTAAGATTTGGCCCATGTGTGATTGGCTGTGTATACATGTGGCCTGTGTGTGTTTGCACACGTGTGCGTACGTGTGTGTGTGAGGCCCCATCTGGCCCCATCCTCCCGGGGACCATGAGCTGCCGTGGGTGCTCATGGACAGGTGGGTGGCAGAGGGTGGCCTGGGGCACCCCCCACAGCCAGACCCGCCCCCGCCCACACCCACCCTGCCCTCCTCCCGTCACCCACCCCTGCCTCCCTGCTCCCGCCCGCACCCACCCTGCCCCCCACCCTCTCAGGTCATCCAGGGCCTGGTCATTGGGTGGCTGAGCAGCCGCTTCTCGGAGGGGGCCCTGCTGCGTGCCAGCGTGTTGGTCTTCGGCCTCGTGGGCCTGGGCATGGTGAGTCCTCGCCCCTCCACCTTCCCAGCCACGCGGTGGGGGCTGTGACCTGGGGGGAGGACCCCAGGCCTGGCCTGACACGGCCCCTCTGTCCTCTGTCTGCTGTGCCAGGCACTGATGTCCAGCACCTTCCACTTCTGCCTGCTGGTGCCTGGCCTGGTCTTCGGCCTGTGCACCATGAACGTGGTCACCGACAGCGTGCTGGCCAAGGCCGTGCCCGCCTCGGACACCGGTGAGCGCCACCCCTGGGGATGGGGGCCCGGGACAGCCCGGCACACCTCTTTGGGAATCTGCTGACGGTGCCCAGGGTCTCAGTGAGCAGGGAGGGATGAGGCCAGGGTGGTGGGCAGCAAGGTTCCCAGGCGGGAGCTCTGCCCCCACCTGGCCCAGCCGAGGGGAGATGGGAAGAGGGCTTCCTGGAGGGGGTGTTTGGCTGGGCTTGGAATTTCACTGAGAAGGGAAGTGGGAAGGATGGTCCAGGATGCAGGTCTCCACGTGGGCTGAGCCGGGAGGACTTCCTGGAGGAGGTGGGGCCGGTGCTTTGAAGAGGCCAGGAGGAGGGAGAAGGGAGGAAGGACTGGCAGGTGGGAGGGCCCTCGGCACCCAAGGCGGAGCCGTGCCCAGGCCCGTGCCAGAGGCACCACCCTTAGCTTTGCAGAAGCCGGGAGCCGGCTCCCAGCGCAGCCTGGGAACCTGAGGCTCGGAGGGGGCGGTAATTGTCCCAGTGTCTGCAGGGGCCGTGGGCAGGGGTGAGGCTGCTCTTAAACTGCCCCCACGCTGCACCCTGGCCCGGGGGGCCTCCTCACCAGCGCCCGGACCCAGCCAACCGGCCCAGAGCTTTCTGATTCCCAGAGAGCCTGGGAGCTGGGGCCCTCGGGAGCTGGGGGTGGGACAGGGAGTCCCGCTGCTGCTCTTTGTGCCCCCCTCCTCCGCTCCAGCCAGGACCCCCCCCCACAAGGCCAGGCCTGTGTCCTCTGACTGTGTGCCCACCCCGTGCCCACCTGCGATGGGATGACCGGCAGACCCAGGGAGTGGGCTCATTTCCACCGGGGCGGGGGAGCAGTAGGGGGAGGGGTCCCTTGGGTGTGCCCTGGAGCCCTCCTGGAGGCCACGCACCTGTGTGGGCGGAGCTCCACCCAGTCCGGGGGGCAGCAGAGGGGGGGCCGTGGGCAGGACCTGGGGTGTCCAAGGGCCGCCTTGAACCCAGGCCCCAGCAATCCCCCAGGGCAGTCACCGGCCCTGCCCCGGCTGGGCAGCTCCCCGCCATGGCTCCCACCCATGGCTGACCGAGGCCCCTGGGAAACAGCTGAAGAGGGCAGGTGCACCCATGCCCGGGGGGGGCAGGTGGCAGCCAGGGGGACGGTTCCCAGCCCGGCTCCCAGGCCACCTCCCTTGGCAGGCTGGCAGGGCGCAGCCCCCGCCATGACTTCCGGCCCCAGTTCCCAGGCTCCTCCTGCCCTCGGGAGCTGCTCGGGAGGGGGTGCGCCTGGCCAGCCCCATTGGGAGCATGAGGGCACATAGCAAGTGAGGGGTCATCAGCAGGACAGCCCCCCGGGGTCCAGGGAAGGAGATGTGGGTTTTACTCCAAAGCCGATGGGGAGCCCCTGGGGGTTAGGGGCAGCGTGTGGCTGAGCTCGGGGGTGATTCTCTGTGTATTTCTCCAGGGTGGGCCATGGGGGGCAGGGCCATTGGGGGGTGCACAGGGGTGCCCAGGGGAGCCCTGCTGCAGGACCACCCCGGCCTGACCACCCTCCCCCCGCAGGCACCATGCTGGGGCTCTCTGCCTCGGTGCAGCCGCTCACCCGCACCCTGGGGCCCTCCCTGGGCGGCCTCCTGTACCGCAGCTTCGGCGTCGCTGTCTTCGGCCACGTGCAGTTCACCGTCAACTTTCTGGTCCTCCTGGCCCTCTGGAGGAGGCCTCTGCCCCAGAAGAGCATCAAAGTCCAGTGACCACAGTCCCAGGGCACCTCCTGCCAATAAACTCTCTCGGGACCTCTTCCGACCTGGTTTCCACAGTCTCCCATGCGGGCTGCCGAGGGCAGGGAGCCCCGGGGGCACTGGAGGGCCTCCTGGAGGAGGGGGCCCGGGTTTGTCTGAGATGGTGGGAGCTGAGCCCAGCCCCGGGTCACTATCCAACCTCCGGGTGCCCTCGCCATGGCCACTCCTGCCACCAAGCACCCCAGCTCACCCCAAGACGCTGGGTATGCTCTGCCCACCCACGTCCCCAGCATCTCTGAGCGCCCTGCCTGCACACCACAGAGAGTTCTCGGCCTCAGGTCCCACGCCCACAGGCTTCCTTCCAACGCAGGAAGCTCAGAATTCCATCACCCCCAATTGGAAGGGGCCGCAGAACACTGAGATCCATTGGCCTTCCTGGCCCGAGAGCTCAGGCCAGACCCTGCTGCCTTGAACACCACTGGGGACGGGAGTCTCACCCCCTGACTTTGGTCATTTGTTCAGATGACGAACAGTAAACGAGAGGTCCTCAGGGTGGGGCATGGAGTGGGGGTCCCAGGGGGTCCAGCCAGTGGAATTTTCACCTAAAGGGGGATCCCAGCTTTGCCTCTGGGTGCCAGGCCTTGGCTGTTCTTTTCTACTTTGGAGGGACCCTCTCCCATTGCCTGCATGGTGTCGTCTGGGTGAAAATTCTTTTTTTCCAAGACTAAGTGCCCAGGAGTCCCGTGGGATGCCCAGCAAAGGGACAGCCCCTCTGTGCTCCTTCTCTGGCCCACTGGGACCCACTAGGCCTGTAACAGCTCCCTCCCCCCACCCCGGCACCCGATTTCTGCCCTTCACCCCCAGCCTCTGCCCTCCCCAAGCCTGAAGCGAAGGCCCCTCTCTGCGCTGGGAGCCGGCCCTGCTCGTTTCTACCCCCCCTTGGCTTGTCACCAGCCTGCCTTGTGCCTGTCTCGGGCCTGGGGGCTGGCAGGCTTTCAGGGCCTCTCCACCCAGCATCACGGTCCTGGGACACTCAGAGGCTCAGTCCGTCTGTCCGTCCTCAGGAGGGGAGTTCTCAGCCTCCTGCCAGGCCACCAGGGCCTTCCCATGTCCTCCACGCAGACCCCCTGCCCCGGGGCACTGGCCAGCTGGGTCTGGTGGCTCAAGTGCCCGGAGCTGCCTCACCCAGCCCAGGGTGGGGCCAGCAGGCATCCAGAGGGGCCACAGGACAGGTGGCGCAAGTGGGTGAGGGGACAGCAGGGGGTCACCCCTCCACCCTGGGGCGGCAGCAGCTCAGACCTGGGGGAGGCTGCACTGGGCTGGGTTCGGGAGTTGGTGAGTCACGGTCCCCAGAGGACAGGCCACCAGCCCTGCCCTCCCCATGCCACACCCCCAGAGCGGAAGTCAGCCCCAGCCAAACCCAGGGGCACTTGCAAGCCTCTGGCCCCTGGGAGCGGGGGTGCGGACTGGGCCCTGACAGATGGCACTCCATTTTCATCCAAGCGCGTTCCCTCCAGACTCACACAAGAAGGGGGGCCAAGTGACAGGCCCCTCACGCCTGGGCTGAGGGCGTCCCCGGCTTCCACCCCACCTCTTTCTCCCCCACAATCCCCCACCCCCCAGCAGGAAACTCACTGTGCCACAGCAGCTGGTAGAAAAGAACAATTCAAGTCATTTATTTGGAATGGACACGTTGATGCAAAAACAAAATATTAAGACAGAACCTTTGACAACAAATAACCAGTGAAATAAATAGGTAGATAGTCCAATAATTTAAGGGCCCGCACAGCGGGCGAGGCTCCGCGGAAAGGACCCCTGGGCGGCTGCCGGGCGGATCCGGCCCGAGTTTAGCCCGAGTCGTGTTCAGCGGGGACAGGGGTGTCGCCTGGCTACCGCCGTCCCGGGCGCCCCTGGGTTCCCGCTGGGTGTGACCAGGCGGCCGCGTCGGGCTCCGACTCGTCCCGTCTCTGGTTCCTGCGGGGAGAGGGGAGAGCTCTGGGCGCTTCGCCGGGGCCCGGGACGCAGCGGGTCGGGGCGCGGTCTGGGGTCCCCGGGTCCCCCCTGCACCCCCCGAAAGCACTTCCGAGGCTGGCAGGACCTCCCCGCCAGCGTCCGGGGTGGGCTCGGCTCCCCCCAGGGCCGCGGCACTCACCGGCGGCGGCTCAGGGCGCGCGGGCCGTGCGCTCGTCGGGGGACGCGTCGGGCGCGGGGCGCGGCTGGCGGCTGCGGAAGTCCTGCAGGGCGCGGCGGTTCTGGAAGTCGATGAGCGCCAGCGTGATGGCCGCGTTCCAGCAGCTCTCGCCCGCGCAGCGGAAGTCGATCTCCTTGCGGTCGGTGGTGACGATGGTGAAGTAGACGTACTTGCCGGTGCGCTCCACGCAGTCCACCTTGAGGATGGAGTGGAAGCGCAGCTCCTTGGGCCGCGCGCCGGGGCCCGCAGGGAAGAGGCTCAGGCGGTCGGGGGTGAGCACCCCGCGCTTCTTCTTCCACAGCTGGAAGAGGCTGTCGCTGCGCTTCTCCAGCTCGCCCTCGCGCAGCACCTCGCCCGGGGTCTTCATGGCGGGCGGCGCGGGGAAGGGCGCACGGGGGACGGCGACACCGGCTCTGAACCCCGGCGTCCCGGAGCCGCTTTATATAGCCCCGGCCGGCCGGCCCTGGCCCCGCCCCCGGCCGCGCCCCCTTCGCCCCCACCCCGCCCGCCCCGCCCCGCCCCGGCCCTGCCTTCCCCCCCGCCTGGCTGTCCCCGGCTTCCGGGCGGCCGCACCCTGGCCCCGGGGTCGCCCTGGTTCGCCCCCTGCTCCCTCCCTGCGGCCCGTGCCCCTCCTGCCGTTCGGACGCCTCCGTCACCGTCCAGCTTTGGGGGGACCCGTGCCCCTCACCCCGACGCCGCTGCCCCCGGCTGCGAGGCCGACCCTGCGCAGGAATGCGCTGCGAGCGGCCCTGCCCGGGGTGACTCACCGCCTGGAGCCCGGGGAAGCGCCCGGGGAGGCGAGACGGCAGAGCCCAGACCACCCCCCTTCCAGGCGCCCCGAAACCCGGGCCTATAGCTCTGCCCCCTTGGTCCCCCGCGCCGCGCCTGGAGGGCCCTGTCCACTTCCCCCTGCGCCCCGCGGGCCTCGACTGCCGCCTCTGTCAAACGGGCCGTCGCAGCCCGGTGCCGCCTCAGGTGACCGCGTCCACTGCTTGGGACAGTCCCGGGCTGTGCTCGGTCCACGTGGCCCCAACCTCCGCCCCCGGGATCCGCCCTCCCACCGGGCCCTCGCGGCTGCCGGGTCTGGGGTCGGACCCTCCGAGACGCCCCTCCTCCGCCCGCGCTCCGGGTCAGAGTCCGGGGCGCCCTAGCCGGCCGAGGGCGCTGAGTCACGGCCCCGCAGCGGCCGCGGCTGCTCTATCGGCCCTTTCCTCCCAGAAGGTTCCGCAGGAGCAGGAAGCGAAAGCGGCTGCTCCCGGGCCCCACCCGGCAGCGACACCTCCCAGCTGTGGCTGGTGGCACCCCAGTCCCGGAGCCACCAGGGCAGGGGTGCCCCAGGGAGAGCCAGGAAGGGTCCGGGTCCCCGGCTGGGGGAGACCCAACCAGACTGGCTAGAAAATCTGCAGAACCCAGGGCCCCTCATTCAAAATGATTCCGAATGTCGGACAGGGGCCCTGGGTGTTAGACCAGCAGCCTTGCTGAGCGTGGGGCCCTGGGCGCTCGCAGGGACCCAGGCCCGTGGCGCCGGCCCTGGCTGGGTGACCTCTGGCCTCCAGAGCGCAGCCCGGGACCCTGGCCAACCTGTGCCGATGGAGTCCGGGTGGTCCCCACCCGAGAAGCCGGGGGACTGGAGGGTTGGTCTCTGGGCAGGCAAACAATGGAGATGGGCTTTGGCCAGGATTGCAGCCTGGCCTGCCGGGGGAAGGGGTCCCACCAGCAGGGGCCACCGGCTCTCCCAGGGGAGCGGGGGTCTCACAGGCTGTTCAGGGAGGGGGGCAGGGAGGGAGCAGGCTGGGGGCGGGGCCGGACACAGGGTGGGGGGTGGGGAGGGAGCGTTCCCCTTCGGAGACCTTCCCAACACAGAGCGGGCACAGAAGTGTGGTGAGTTCCCCGTTGTCGCAGGTATCCCAGCAGGTGTTGTGCCGCCCTTGACTTAGTGGAGGGGATTCCGGAAGCCCAGTGGGTGAGAGGATGAGCGGGTGCGAGCTTGGGGGAGGGTGGGATGCTCTGTCCGGTGTCCATCAGGGCTGCTGGGCCTCTGGGTGACTCTCCGGGACAGGGTCGTAGGAGGAGGGACAGACTCTGTCGCCCCCAGCGGGGCTTGTCCAGGTGAATACAAATCTGAAAGGAAAGCGATTCTCTCTGGGGCAAAAAGGTAAGGAGATGGGGGTCCGGGGTTGGAGGGGCCCTGTTCCTTAGAGCATTTGCTTTGGAAACCTGGTGCTTGTGAATTTTCTCTGCCCTTGTAGATGTCTGCAGGTCTTTGAAAAGATAAATCAGCCTCTTACAACCCCAGGTTTCCTCAGAGATGTGGAGGGTGTCGCTTAGAAATCAATGGAGGGAGAGTGCGCCCCTCTCCGTTTCCCTGGGAAGGTAGGAGCCTCGCTTTCGGGGGCCTGGCTCCGGGTGGCAAACCAGCCCTCATCCTAGGGATGGGAAATATTTACTTTTCCTCTGGATAAGGGCGATTAGCGAACACAAAGCCACCCCGCTGACTGGGTGGATTCAGGGTGCATATTGGGGCTCATCTGCCCAGCTGTCTCAAGGGGTCCGCCCTCTCCGTCCTTGCGGATCGCCATGACAAGCATTTCAGGGCAATCCTGAAACTGTTCTCTGTCTCGTCTACCTTGGTGGGCAGGTGTTCTGGGTTGGCAGGAAGTCGTGCTTTTAATTCCATTTCCTTGGAGCCCTCATGGCGCCCAGCTCTGTCCCCACAGCCCTGGAGGCTCCCTCAGGGCCAGCGCAGACACTCGGCACTGCTTAAGCACCTACTGTGTGCCTGCAGGTCCAGCTGGGGCCGGGACCCCCGAGGAGAGGGGGGGGGGCCCAGCTGCCCTCAGGAGCACAGCGGGTTCCCAGGGGTGTGTGAGGACGGCAAGGCCAACTCAGAGGATGGGGGATCACGGGGGTTCAGGCCTTGCAGGGTGGCAGCCATAGCCTCCCCACGGTCGCCAGGTGCCAGGCCCCAGGTCTCCGCACACGGGAACAGAGAACAGCCCGGGAGGGGCTGCTCGTCCCCACTTCAGAGGTGAAGAAACAGAGGCCCAGGGAAAGAAAGGGCAGGGGGCTGGGGGGCCTGAGTGGGAGGGGAGCCCCGGGAGAGGCCAGGGCAGGCGGGGACGGGAGCTGGGAGGGTGGGCTGCAGTGGGGAGGGGAGCTCCCACCCCCCCATGCCTGACCTGGGGCCCTGCCCTTTGGGGGCTGTCCACCCCAGGAACTGCTCTGACCTCTGGGCTCCTGCTGGGCTAACCCTGGGGGAGAACTGGGGGCCCAGGGCCGTGGGCCCCCACCCTGACCTGCCCCGGGACAGAGTGGGACATGCAGCCATCATAAGCCCAACTCGGGTGTGAGAATTTCAAGGGGCCAGATTTGGGGGAGGCCCCCCACCTTGCCAAGCACCCCGCCTGGCCACCCCGCATGCCTGCCTGCTGCCCTCTCTCTCCCGCCTCTGCTCCCATAGCTTCACCACCCCCCACCTGCCACCCTGGCTCCCACCGGGCCCAATTCCCCACCCCCCGGGCTGAGCAGCTGCCCACCCGGCCATGACAGGCGCCCTGCTTTCCAGGGGAGGGGAGGGGACTCGCCAGGGCCACACACACCTGTCCCTGTTGTGTAATAGCCGCCATCCCCCAGCCCGTGACGCCTGCTTCTGGGACTGGTGGGAGGTGGGCTTGATGCTGCTGAAGCCAAGTGCTGACCGTGGAGCCCCAGGTGAGGCTGTTTGGGGGAGCCCCTCCCAGGGCTGTCACCGAGCCTGGCGGATCCCTCAAGGACAGCCATCCGCCCACCAGCCTGGCTTCCCGCCGCCTCCAGGGACCCCGTGTAGACTCCCACTGCACCCCAGAGGGAGCTGTGGCTGCCCCCCGGGAGCAGGGTTGCTTTCTAGGCTTTGTGGGAAGTGGGGTTGGGGGATGGGGGGACTCAGAGGTGAGGTGACGCAGCCCAGAGCACACAGCTGATGGGATTCCAGGGCAGCCGCGTCCGACATGCCCCGGCCCGGGGGGCCGAGAAGGCTTGGGGGTGGACAGCGGCTGCTTCTCAGACACTGGGTCAGTGGCGTCGGCGGCGTTCCTCTGTCAGAGCCAAGTTTACTAATATTTGTCCGAGGGGAGCCACGTCTGGATTCAGGAGGGGCCTGAGCAGCCAGGGTGCCGCCCCCCACCCCAGGGTGGGGAGAGACCTGGTCCCTGGACATCCGGCCTGGAACCCCGTGGTGCTGTGCAGCTGCTGGACCACTGGGCACCCCCAGAGCCCAGCTGCCTGAGGAGGCCGGGGCAGAGCTGGGGTGCCTCTTGGAAACTCCCCACATGAGGTCATTTCCACGGGGTGACGAGGGTGAGCCTGGCGCTCTTGCCCAACCAGCCGGGTGGTGGAGAAGGCCATGAGGAAGCACTGTGTCACCGGGCCAGCCCAGGCGCCTGGGGCTCGATACTACCCCTTCCTGTGGGCGAAGACCCCTCCTCTCGCCTCCTCCAGGAAGCCTTCTCGGGTTGTCAGGGCAGGCTCCGAGACCTGCCTCCCATCGATGGCATCACTGCAGGCCTTGGGGCCCAGAGCCTGATCTGGCGTGAGTCTGGGGAGGGCGAGGGGAGGCCCGGGCTGCCGGGAGTTGCAGCACCGGGAGGCGGCCTGATGCCACCCTACCTGAGTCTGACTCAGCCCATTGGCCAAGGCCTGTGACTCAGGCCTGCCCTCGCTCCCTCTCCTCCCAGCTGCAGCCTGAGAAAAGTAAGAGGCTCAGGGGGGAGGAGTGGGCGGCCTGTCCCCACCTGGTTTCAGGCACTCACTGCCCGCTTGGCTCTAGCCTGTGAGGAGTCTGTCCTCTGTCCCTCTGGCTCCCTGAGCCCCTTGGCTGGAGTCTGACAGGTCCTGCCTCACAAGGCACTGGGGATTGAGTGAGAAACTGGTGCTCTACGGAACACCTCTCCCTGCCTTGGCCCCCTGGTGAGCTCCTATTCATCCCTCAGTACCCGGCTCAGAATTCCCTGTCAGTGCTTGGAAGGCAAGGATAGCATTTTGTTCTCTGGGGTCCCCAGGGCCCAGCTCAGGTGCTCAGGAAATGTTTTTGGAAACAAGTGAGCCTCAAAAGGCATCTATCTCATTGTCCAAAAGACCCAACCAATCCTCAGACCAGAGCATCTAACCTTGGTGGGGCTCAGTTTGTCCCTCTGTAAACAGGACGGTTGGGCTCTGGCTGCCTCCAGGTGAGACTGGGGTCAGAAGTGCCCGGCCTTGGGGCCCCTGTGGGACGCCTGTGGCCACGGCAGGGCCGGGGGTGCAGGGGCTGGTTTGGGTTGGCTGTGGAGCTGGCAGAGCCAGGAAGACAGGGCCAGGCAGGGTGCGTGAGGTCCCGGCTCAGAATTCCCCACCTGTGTCTGGAAGGCCAGGATAGTATTTTGTTCTTTGGGGTCCCCAGGGCCTGGGGGAGCTCAGAGGAGGGCCTGCCCCACCAGCAGCACCCCAGGTTCTCCAGCTTGCAGGGCATGCAATGGGGAGGAGCCAGCAGACGTCTTTCAGTTAACCTCAAATACTGCCCAGGACTGGTTCCCAGGGACCTCTCGGGAAGCTTGAATGAATGAATGAACAAAATGCAGGGAAGGGTGTCCCCCGGGCAGGGTTACCGAAGGCAGCTCTGGGCTCTGGCTCCCCTCACCCTGACCCCCAGTTTCTCACTTAGCAGGTCTGTGTCTGTGTGTGTGTGTGTGTGTGTGTGTGTGTGTATTCTCATTCAGTTCTCCCCTATCTTAAAAACGACCCAAACAGTAATTGTTGATTTTTTTACAAGGCAGATGTGATCTCAGAGTTCAAAGTCCCAGGGGCTCCTCTCTGGTGCCCCCGCCTGGGTCCACACTCGGTGTTGCTGGGGTGCAGCGCATGAGATCTGATCCCCCTTAGAAATGCATTTCCCCAGGAACAGCCACGTGTTTTCCGCTTGTTTTATGGAAGTGGAGACAGGATGTGTGTACTGTTCCCTCCCTGCGCCTCCTTTTTCCGGGGGGCCAACACCGGACCCCCTGCCCGGTGTCTCACTGCTACCTGAGCTCTGCTGTGTGGGCTCGACTTGGTGCCCCTGTGCCAACACTTCCTGGGATGGGGGGCAAGACGCAGGAGGGCTGGGAGAGAGGCTGGCAGCCCCCACACAAGGGATGGCGGTGGTGAGGCTGCCCACTTACCGACACCCTGGCTGGGCGGCTGTGGGGTGCCCATCTCCACGGCCCCACCAAAGATGGACACTCGGCACCCAGGAATTCTGTGTTTCCCGCTCTGGTGGGCAGTGCTGGAGACACGTCACTTGTCTGTGAACCCCATGTCTGCGCTGGGGTGCATGCTTTGGCAGCCGGAGGGGAGCAGAGGGGGCAGCCGTGCTCAGACGTGAGGGTTTCCTGGACAGGCGCCCAGCCGCGCCCCAGCCCACTACTCAACCCCCCCCCACAGCGAGGTCCTGTCACGTTGAGGAGCGCCCCACCCTGTCGAAGGCCAGAAGCCTCCATGTCCCCCTTTCTCTCCTCTCCGCCTCGAGCCATCCCCCAGGCCAGTGGATCCCACCCCTCAAGAATCTCAGGACCACCCACTCACTTTCTGTCACCACTTGGGGCCAACACCCCTCCCCTGCCCCTTGTTTGGGTGCCTAGGACCGCCCCTTGCCGACTCGGCAGCTGCTGGGGGACCCACCCCTGGCCTCAGCCCAAATGTCCAGCTATGTCTGGCCAGCCTGTGCCCGAGCAGTTTCAGACAACCCCCAGCACTGAATGGGCTGGGAAGGGGTGCTGAGCCTGGCCTGGACCTCAGAGGATCCCTTGCTCTTAGCCCGGGCACTGGTTGGCGTGGCTGCTTCCCTCCATCCCTGTTGGAGGTGCCACTCCCCACTCTCCGAGATCACCAACACTGGGCCTGGGGTAGCACCTCACAGCGGCCTTCTCCACCTGTGCCAGAGAGCCGGGAGGTGCTGGGGTCTCAGTGGGCCCCAGCATTCCCCATTCACGGTCCCCTCCTGCAGCCCAGGCCACACCCCTGCTTTGAGGCCTCTTGGGGAGGGCAGCTCCAGGCTCTCCTGCTGAGAGCTTCCAGCCCCGCTGGGAACAGGGCAGGGGAGACCCAAAGTCCTCCTTCCAGGCCAGGGCTGGAGCAGTCCAGGCTGCTCGGGGCTGAGCCTGCACCCCTGAGGCCTCCCAAGCGCCCCCTCCCCACCCCATAAGCCCACTGAGGCGGAGGGGCACTGTCGTCCCTGAACTGGCTTCGAGCTGACAGGTGCCTGGGGAGCCCCACACACCTGGCCCGGGCTGGGGGTCTAGGGGCTCCCACGGGCCTTCCTCTCCCAATATTCCCCGGAGGGGGGTCCTGCGTGGACCTGCCCCGCGTGGGTGCCCTTCCTCCTGGGAGGTGGCCCCAGGCCTGATGGCCGGGCCTGGGTGTTGGGTTGCCATGGAAAGTAACATCCGGCCACGCCCGGGGTGAGCCCTGAGTCAGCGTGGCCATCGCAGCAGGGACAGCCCCGTGGGCCCCGCCCAGCACCCGCTGACTCGTCCTGGGCGGCGCGGCCGGCCTCGCTTCCTGGGGAGCAGAGGACAGGTCTGGGGCCACAAGGTGCCCGGAAGACGCAAGGGACCCGGCACAGGGACCCCAAGCCTGGAGCCTCCGGGGCCACGGCGCAGAGGGGAGTCCCGAGAAGCCCGTGTGACCTGGTGGCCCTGGAGGCACGGCCGGGTGGCCTGGACCCCAAGTGCCCGGGTCCGGAGTCCAGGGATTCCCGCTCCACGTGGCTGTGTGGCACGGGGACCCACCCCCAGCACCCCCCGGAGCAGCAGGCCTGGGGCCAGAGGCCCCTCAAGGAGATGGGGTGGAGGTAGGTGCCGCAGGGACACTGCAGCTGTCCAGGGCTCAGCTCCCCCCACCCCTGCCCTGGCCCACCTTGCCCCACCTACCCCCACCCCCAGCTCGGGAGCAAGGGCTGGATGGAGCCTTTCCAAGGGGGCCCTGGGCAAACTGCACCCCCACAGCCCAGGCCCCAGGCGAGCGGCCTCCAGGGGTGGGAAGGAAGCAGGCCTGGGGGTCTGTGGGGGTGGCCTGCAGAATGCGGGGCCATGCAAAGCCACTGCTCCTCAATCCCCAAAAGAAGGGGGACCAGAAGTTTAAGTGAAATCACCCCAACTTGAGGGCTTTGGAAACAATTTTATTGCGGTACGATTTCCACGGGGCCCACCTCCCCACACCAAGCAGGCCGAGGTGTCCGGCGGCTCCTGCAGCAACGTGGCTGGTGCCCGCCCCACTCCCCCTGGCGGCCAGTGGCTCTGCAGGCTCCAGAACTTCCCAGAAACAGAATGTGCATGGCCTCCTTTGCGTCCAGCTCCTTCCATCCAGTGGATGTGTAGGGACCCACTGGGGCGCAGGTGGGCGCCCCTCGTCTGCTGCAGGGTGAAGCCACTGCTGGGGTGATGCTGAAACCACCCACTTTGAGCTGGGCAGGGGGAAGGCCAGGAGTGGAAGCATTTTACACTCGGGTGAAGGAGGGCCCCCAGGCCTGTGGATCTGCCGGCTCTGCCACCTTCCCATGGCCCAGGTGGGGCCCCCCAAGTGAGGCCTGCTGGGTGCCAGGGGAGCAGGGAGCAGGACCCTCCCCACAGCACAGTTCCCGGCCCCCCACCCACCCTCAGGACACCTCCTGGGCCTGCAGAACTCAGGAGTCTGAGTCTTGGTGCACCCACACGTGAGGGGGAGACCAGGCCGGAGGAAGAGGCACCAGGGGACCTAGACGGGGCACTGCAGAACCCCTGGAAACGTCCCTAGACCCGCAGCAGGGCCGAGCACCCCTCCCCAGCCGTCCCTCCAAGGGCTCCACGCCCCTGCACTGGGTACCTTTTCTTGCATCCGCACCACCACGCATGATCAAGCCTGTGAGATGAATAAACCTCTCCCTCAGTTTCCATTTCTTCAGTGGGGCTGAGCAAGAGCTCTCGCTACCTTTGGAATGACCAGAGCCCACCAGGTCCAGCCTAGGGAGTGGGCCAAGGGCAGTACTGCCACCGAGGTGGTGGCCTGGCCCCACCACGCTCCCCAGCTCTGCAACTGCCCAGACACATCATTCCATGCTACCACCTCGGATCCCTGATTTACCTGTGGGCATTCTTACACATGGGTTCATTTTAAATGCCCCCGAGGAGCCTGGCATTTCAGGGAACCTGTGGAGCACCCGTGACAGCACCACGCCCCCCGAAGCTGCGTCTCAGTAAGTCATGGGTGCCTCCCGAAGGGGCAGCCGAGTGAGGTCCTTGTCCCGCAGCACCTCCCCTTGGATGACGGGCTTTCCCTTGAGGTGGGTTTCCCCATGGACACCCCCCAGGGGCCCCGCACAGGCAGGGGCCCGAGCGCGAGTGTGGGCAGCAGGTGACTGCCCGCAGGCGGTTTTCTGTGGGGACTTAACTCCCTGTAACCTCTTGACTCGGCAACACACAGAATGCCCCTGTGAACCCTGAGAGTGACTCACCACTGGGGCCAGGGAAGGCCCACTGAGGACCCCAACCCACTGCTCTGGTTAGACCACAGGTCCCAAGGGCAAGCCAAGCACGGCCTTGCTAAAAATCTCCGTGAAAAGCCTCACAAAATTTAAAACCAGCAGACTGGCAGCCTCAGATCCAGCCCAGACTCAGGGTTCTACGGAAATGCAGCTGAGGGCCCAGAACCACCCATCAGGGCCGAGAGGAGACGACAACCCCTCCCGCTGCCCATTCCCAAACTCTCCCCCAAAGAAACAGCGCAGCACAGTGCCGGGTTCAAGTCCCACAACTTTAATAGAACATTTCAACTAGTCTGTTGACGCCGAGAACCCCATGTTCGGTCACGCACGTGCAGCCTGAGGGAAGGCCAAGCACTCTCCACAAACTGGGTCACTGCTGCCAGAGCTGTCACCGCACACCCCGAGCGAGCACCCCATGCCCGTCGAGGAGGCGGCTGCATGGCTCCCCGGCTCCCCACGCAGAAGTCAATGCTGGGGCCACGGAACAGGAGCTTCTAAGAAAGCACGGATCAGAAGTACACGCCAACTTTCCAATCCAAGCCCCTGCAGACAACCCACGGATCCTGGCTCTCTGCTACAAGCCCCTGCCTCTGGGAGCCGCGGCGTGGGCTTGGCTGCAGCTGGCGGCCACCCTTCCCCGGCTCTGGCACCAGGTCTTCATCATAGCACGGGTTCAGGATTGTGAGGGAGAGCAACGGCCTAAGTGCCAAGTCCTCACAACCATGAACAAATAAATAAATATGTCAATGAACCACTAAAGCTACCGCCTCTGCATCAGTGTGTGCCATGACCCCCACCCCCACCCCTAGAAAAACAAAACCAAAGAAAACCGCACGAAGGTGAGCATGACACAGCTCTCCAGGGCCCTGCTGAGAGGACACGAGGGCAGCAGCCGGAGCAGCGTTCACAGAAGCAAGTTAAGGCGGCTGGAACCAAAGGGTGTGGATTTCTTCGCAAGAAAGGAAGTGCTAAGTCTGATGGCAGGAGCGGGGGGCCATCGGCAGTGAGGTGCCCTTGGTTGAGTCCCGCCCCCCTGGCCCTGCCTCTTTCTCTGGGGCCCTCCCCAAGGGCAGGGCTGGCCAAGCTCACTGAGCTGCCGGGTACCCCAGGCTGCAGAGGGTACTGGAACTAAACCTCCTATTTCTGAAATGCGTATAAGTTGCCACTGTACAAGTTAAGCAAAATAATAAGAAAAAGGAAAAGTGAAAGTGAACATCATGCACTTGGAAGCAGGGCAGGTGTGAGCACTGGTGACACGACTGTGCCACGGCCGTGTCCAGACAGAAGGCCCAGGACGGATGCCCCGCAGGGCAGCGCTGCTCACTGCTGCTTGCACTCGGCCGGCTGGCTGGGCTCCTTCTGGTAAGGAAGAGAAGACAAGGCTTTTAGAGAGCAAAGTCCATTTTTGCATTAACCAAATACCCTCTACTCTTCACCAAATACCCCCTCTTGTGCCAAGGCTGCCTTTCCTGCCTTAAAGGCAGGCCTGTGAGACAGTCTCCCGTGGAGGAGGCCGCTGTGGACGGTGGGCCGCTGCAGCAGGCATTGGCTGAGCAAGCCCCACTGCCAGCACTCAGCGGAAGCGTCCCACTGAGGAAGTGCACATCCACTGGCCCCCGCCCCGCTGCTCCTGGGAGCGGAAGCACCTCTTCCAGGGTCAGCCGCCTGGCTCACAGGGAGTGACCGAGTGGCCACGGGGCTCCAACACTCAAGGAGGCCACCACCCAGGGCTCCACAGTCACCTCCTCCCCAGAGGCCCACAGCCCACCAGGTGGGGATGTCTACTCATGTCCGAGAGGCACCAGGGAGCCCCACTTCTCCCAAAGAGAGGCACAGGCTAACGTCACTGTAACCTAACAAACACGTCTCATGCGAGATCACGGATGAGAAGAATGGTGTTTCAACCACGGTTAGCCACCCTGTGAATTTCCTGTAGCAGCAACGACACACTGAGAAGTAGACAGCTTTTCACGATGACTTCTGAGCAAATGTTTACTAGCACCCAACCTGGGGTTTGGGCACACTGTGGAGTCGAACAGCCTGCAGGACGTGGTTCAAATAAACACCAGGGGTCACTCGGCTGAAGCTCTCCATGGGAGAGGCTGGGGCTGGGATGAAAAACTCCGTGTAGAGGGCAACTAAGGCATGGTGTGCACACGGGCAGCAGTGAAATGCGCTCTCTGCCTGCGAGGGTCATGGAAGAAGCCAGACACTCCCATTCAAGGCCCCGAGCCCCAGCCCAGTGCTGCAGGGCAGAGGGCCAACTGCTGCCCCGGGGTGGGCACCCGCCCCTGTGTCAGATGTGCCCCCCCAGGGCCCGCTTCGTATTTGCTGTCCCTGCACATCTGAAACACTGCCCAGCTCCAGCACAGAACAAGCCTAACCCAAAAGCCTACCAAAAAAGATGAAAAGGGAATTCTGTGGGGCTGACAGCAAGGGTAGACTGAGGCAGTGAACACGACACGCTCAAGGCAAAGGGGAGGAGAGCAGAGTGCGGCCCTTTGGTAGAGCGGGAGGAGCATGTGGGGTGCTCTGCATATTTGCTATTTGCAAAAGCAAACCAGGTTAGAAAACGTGAGCTTAAGCAGCAGCTCTGGAAGGTGAGGGGGAGCTGGGACAGGTGATCCACGGCAGGGACTGTTTACTATCTACGTGTAACATACATACAAACTGTCTATGTTATATAACGGATCCTACGATATGATGTACATTACACTGTATAACATAACGATGTATAAGAATGTACTATCTAAAGCACGGACTTGGCTGATGGAGACTGCAAGAGGGAACAGTCCTCATTTTAAAAAGGAAGAGAGAGAGGCACCAAGCAAGGCTGCCCAAGGCCAACAGGACACCCTGAAGGACCAGGACGGCTGGCAGCGCTGTGCCCGTTCTGCCCCCGCCTCGTGAGGAAGGGGGTGGGGGCCCGCACCTGCTGCCCCAACTCTGGGGACAGTGCCAGCACCAACAGAGCTGTGATGCCGGCACAGAACACGGCGTGGGGGGCAAGAATTTGGGAAGTGAATTTTATAAACAAGACACCAGTGGTTTGGGGCCTATGACATGGCCAGAATAAAACTGCTGCTGCAATCGAGCACCCTTCCTCTTGTTCCCAATTTCAGTGACAGTCTGGCTGCTCAGGGAGGGGAGCTGGTGTTTTTCAAAGGCAACGACAAAAGAGCTACTGCCTTGCCCGCCACAAGGCCATTTAGAAGGGGCTTAAACGGATCACAGTCCACCCAGGAAAGGGCCTGGAGACGGTTCCTGGACCCAACTCCACAGCTTTTCCAGTGGAAGTGCAGCTGTCAGACCCAGGACCTCCTGCGCCGGGGTCCTGGAGCCAGCAGGGCGCGGCGCCAACCCTTTCCAGGGTGACAGCGTTCCTGCGGTTATGGGAAGAGTCCTGCTCTTCTAGAGATGTGTGCGGGAGTTCTCTGTGAAGACTGCTGGGGGTGGGGGGAGGAGAGGGGGTACAGGTGAGACCAAGCGGGCCACGTGCTGAGAGGTTCCTCTGACACCTGGGGACAGTGACAATGCACAGTGGCTGGACAGAATTTTAATTATCCAAGCAAATTATCAGGCTTGGCCTCTAATTTCATCCAATCAAAATGTTTCTTTAAACCTGAATTCATTGACAACCCTTCAATTTTCTAGGAGAGATGCCCCCATAGTGAGCCAGGAAGGCAAAGCAGGGAGGTTCTCCAAAGACACCTGAGCTAGTTGACCCCTAGGACCATCTTGTCATTTGGGGACAAAACAATAAAAGCTCCAGCTCTTGCAGGCACTGATTTGATAAACTGGCCACCTACTTGGCTCAACATGGAGAACCCCGCTATCAATCCCAGGTGAGAGCACATTCATTTCTCCCTGCAGCTCCGCCCCCCACTACGTCCCTAGACCTGCAAATGCAGGAGTGTCCCGAGCGAGGGTGTTCTGTTGACCAGCAGGAGCCTGTCTTCACTTAGGAACTGGCACTCACCGGCTCCAGACCAGGGACGGAGTCACAGCTGATTAACAGAACAACTGGACAAGGAGTGGCTCCTGGAGCTCACTGGAGCCCTTGACATCTACATGGGTTCTTTTCTGAGTCCTAATCATCAGAACACTCCCTCACCACCTCTCCAACTCGGTGCCTGCACCGAACTGGAGGCAAGCGCCCTTTTAGATAGAAAATTCTGGCATGTTAAGTTTAGTAACTTCTGCATCTCTCTATTCATCTGCACAACATCTGAATTAAACAATCAAATGTTCCACAGACATACGTCAAAAAAACAATAAGCCAATCCCGTGAATCACGGCTGAGGACAGCGCCAAAGGCATCCTGCTAGCAAGCGGGCTGCTTGTCCCCAGGGTCTTCCATGTGGCCAGCCTGAGGCCGTGGCGTCCCCTGGTCTGTCCTTTTCCTGGAGGACAGAGCCATCACCCACCAACATGCCCTGTTCAGCAAGAAATATGAGGCTCAGAAAACTGGAGCCAAATCTGGACTGCATTTAACCATTCAGGGGCACATAAAAGACCACCTGTGCAAAAACACTGCTCTTTAGGAAACCCCCCAGTGACCCCATCAGCAACTCCTTATCCAAAAGGTCAGAACAATACATTGTAGGAAGCACAGATCAGAGCCTGGAAGTTTAGATATGAATGGAGTTCCACCTTACCTAGAAACGTACGAATTATTAACAGATAAGAATTACACCTAAATGGGGAAAAAAATTGAAAGGAAGTGTCAGCATGAGAGAAAATGAAATGCACAAAATTATACAGGAGGAAACAGCCACAATTTCTCATGATACAAAAGAGCTGAGATACTGACCTTGAGACAAGCAGCTCTGATACGCCAGGACTGGACATCAGTCCCACCTGTCTGAGCCCTCCTTCCTCCCTTTTTACTTTTGCTGGCGCAGATGCCAACATCACAAACCACCCTGAGAAGGTGCAGCTGAAGGCTTGGAAACATGGCCCCATGACCCGCAAGGACAAAAGATCCCAACCCTTCTGCCCGGCAGATGGCTGACCAGCACAGGGAGGACCTTCTAGAACACCACAAGCCTCTTCTCACCCATAGCAGTCACAGGTACACTGAGACTCCAGGAGGACGTCGGGAGGCGTTAGCGTTTCAGACTCCCTACTCCACACCAAGTGACTTGTAATCATTTGGTGAGAGAGCTCTTTCGGAAACCCGAGGCAGGAAAGGAGACGGAAGATCAGGCAAAGCAACAAAGAGAACAGA
The DNA here is from genome assembly GCA_004027775.1 of Bradypus variegatus. Classification (NCBI taxonomy): domain Eukaryota; kingdom Metazoa; phylum Chordata; class Mammalia; order Pilosa; family Bradypodidae; genus Bradypus; species Bradypus variegatus. The sequence continues at coordinate 23,026 of PVKY010000154.1, forward strand.
CGACAGGGAAGACGCAGGGGAACTGCAGGCGCCAGCAGGCCCAGCAATCACACGGGGTCCGATGGCGCAGTTCTGAGGTGAGGGCAGTGGGCATGCAAACCATTCGCAGCCTCTGCTTTATAGTCCGAACAGTGACTGTGTTCAGTGCCCCAAGGGACAGAAAGACAAGGCCAACACCTCTGGCACCCAGACCGTCAGACGGTGTCTAAGCAGTCCACAGGGACTTCACCTGTCCTGTCTGCCTGCCATGCCGTGATGCTCTCAGGGCAGGGTCACAGCTTCTTCCACTACGGGGTGACCAGCTGACCGCTAGCCCTTTCACGAGTCCTTCCCCAGGGACGTGTTCATATGGCACATTTGCAGTGAGCTGTAAGCCAAGGGCCCTCCTGCCACCCTGCTGAGGGGGCACTGTGGGCATTCATGGGGCAGAGGGTGATAACAGACGCATCACAGACCAGGTGACGACACGGACAGCTCACGCAAAAACAGGTGAAAATACATAAGTAGTTAATAAAAGAAAGAAATATATTATAAAAGAGCCAGGGAATAGGACCAGTCTGACAACCCACATCATGTTTATTTCTAGGGTGCAAAATGCATCATACATTTGATTTCAAGCTAGAAAATAACAGTAAATTCTCATTATGGCTTTAGGATTGCATTAAAGACCAACTTGGGATTTTACAGTCAATTTCAAATGGTAAAGAATCTTGATTTAAGCTAATCTGACACCATAAGTGAAAACCCAGGTTTATAGGTAAAATTAATGGGTTGCCCACACATAAAGAAAAATAAAAAATGAACAAAAAACACCAAATCTTGGTTTTTCTTAGAAAAGCTACCTAGTTTAAACTGAGTTTTCTCAGCCCAAGTACAATAATAAACTATAGCCATAATTCCATTTATTCTATCCATTTAAAAATAACCCTTTATTCTAGAAGTCCCTTCTCTGCACCTTTTCCACAAACATAACCTAACAAAAGAAAAAAGTTGGTTCACTGATAATTAGAAGGACCTGCAAAATAACTCCGTTCTATGGAATTAGTTTATGTAAATGAGATGTAGCTTGAGAAAGAGATGGGAAGGCATTTTACTACTTACATTAAACACTGAAATCACCCAAGAGGTGTCTGACTATCTCCTCATTCAAGTATTTTCCTGATACATTTTAAGTTTTCTAGTTAGAGAGTAATGAGTATATTCGTAATATTACTGGGTCCAGGTGGGGAACATGTCTTAGATGCCCCCCAAAATAACCAACCTTGGTGTTAATTTCAGCATCTTCCGCCTCTTCTCCCTCCTCGTCGCCCTCTAATTCCTGTATTAAAAGGACCGATAACTAGTTGAGCAGGCAGGATTTCAACTCCTGTGGATTTCATTACTCACAAACAAGTTAAAGCAACGCAGCAACTGGAAAGCAAGTGATTATCGCTGCTCATAATCGAATAAATCACATTGCTTGGACACTTCAGATTATTTCTGGGCATGTTTCTGCTCTTCAGAGAACCCTGAAGGGGCATACTTTGCCTGTTAAATCCTTCATCTTTAGGATGCCCTCCCCCAGGCCAACCCCAGGGTGTTAGGTTAATGGGCACTGCTGCAGCCCTCACTGCAGTTCCCATCAGTTTTTCAACAGGGTGAAAAAGGCGGCTTTTCCCCTTAATGGGAGGTTCCATTACCTCTGTCCACTTGAGCAGAGAAAGTGAAAGAAAACGCAACTTTAGGGAAACGATGTTTCACGTGACCTGTTTCTTACCTCCTCTTCTCCTTCCTCGCCTTCCTCAAACTGAAAAGAGAGTGAACAGTTTTAGGCTTATAAACCACAACAGTCACCTGACTCGACACCAGCCCCGTGCGCAGCCCCATATCCGGCCCTGCTGAGAAGCAGAGCCCCTGCCCCAGCCCAGGGCCCCAGGGATGAGCTGCCTTCTGGACGCTTCCTGAGGCCTGGGCCACTGTGGAGCCCTTGGCTGCTGAGCCCGAGAGCTGGAACCACTTGAAACAGGACGTGAGGATGGAGGGAGGTGCACAGTCGCCGGAGGCAGCCAGGCCCCGTGTGTGCCGGACCCAACTGGGTCCCAAATGGCACCCTGCTTCTGGCCAGCCTGCCGCCAGCGGAGAAAAGGCTTTTGCAGGCTGATGAATCTGCTTTCCTTCCTATTTTCTACAAGGCTGGTCTAGGCAAACCAGTGGCATGACTTTATTACACATAAGAATTTCTGTGTCATTTTACTTTATAGCCCATAAAAGAGAAGAAGAAACACTTAACAGAAATACAATGAAACCTTGACGATTAATCTTTATGCTAAGTCAAAACTAAGATACTCCTAAGAGAACCTCCACAGATAGCACTAGCCAGACTCTCAAGTTCCACACACTAGATTTATATCAAAATCAAAAACCAAAACACCCATGTACCCCTACCGGTGCATGGCGCAGCACAAAAAAAACCAGCAGGATATTTCACTTACAAGTACTTCTTCATTTTGAGCCCTTACCCAGATCTTTAGAGACAATGCACATGGAATGGTGAGGGATACCCAAGGGCTTCCCCGCACACTTTCCAACAGCCAGCCGTGCAGTGCTAGGGTGACGACCACCCGGTTTCAGCCTAAGCACCCCAACGGGCCTGACAGCCCCACAGCCAACAAGACCCGGCTGTACTTCAGGTCAGTGCTCACCTCACTTCAAATGAGCCAGGGGGGGCCTGGTTTTTGAGGCTCTGACCCTGTCAGTTCACCTGTGAAGACAGTTTTTTTAAAAAGGCTCTGTGTAGAGACTGCAGGGCCACGCTTCAAATCTATTTCACATTTGCCCAGAGCAGTCCTCTCCAAAGTGGGGTGCACAAGGTGACTCCTGAGAGCACATGTCCTTTTTAAATAATTTCCTAATTCATTCACATGGTCTACCACACCCCTGATGTTAGTGAGGTGATTCCCAGGCACCTACCAAGCCAGGCACAGCTTGAATGCCTTTTTCCTCCACAACCCTACAGTCTTTACCATTCACTCCATTTTACAGAGGAGGAAACTGAGGCAGAGAGGGCACTCCGTCACAGGTGGTAAGATAAGGATTCACCCCCCCAGTCAGGTAACCTCCCACACCACTCGCCAAGCAGCACCTGCCCTGCTGTGTTGGCCCAAACTCCTCAATGGAGAGGTCAGAAGAGCTTGGAGAAGATGCGGAGAGCTCCACCGTCGCAGGTCTGACTGGATGTGCTGGTCTTGAACTTGGTCAGCTAACCAGCACCTCTAAAAACCTGAGTCTCAGCAGCCACTCGCTTGTGTCGACAACCCAGCACACTGCTAAACTACGCTTGGATGGACCCGTTCCCTGATCCCCACACAACCCTCCTGGCCCACAGACAGACACGCTCCATGTCAGAGATGAGAGGTGAAGCTCAGCAGGGAGCTGAGGAGCCACAGCTCAAAGTATGAGCCCAGCCCACGCGCCCACACACCCTGCTGGGGGGCAGCCGCTCCTGGAAGGTGTGAGAGAGGTAGGCCTTCACCGGGCCTCTCGCAGGGTGCTCAGTACCTCACAGCCGCCCGAGTGCCAGCTGCCCCACCAAAAGTCCCACGAAACGGGAGAAAAGGAAGCAAGAATCACCCATGACCACCAGACTCTAAACACAGGAAGATGCATATCATCTATGGCACCCTTCCAGAGACACACTACAAAAGGAAACTTGATTTTCTGCAAATCAAGATGATTCAACAGAGAGCTTATGTCTCAAGCCAGAGAGAGAGAAAAGGTGGCTAAGGAGGGCTCTGTGGCCCAGGCTCCCACAAGTTTGGACCATCAAAGTCTCCTTTTTCCCAAGCACAGAGAGGAAAGCAGCGAGCAGAGTTCTGCCATGGTGCTTGTGGGCCAGGGGTTTTTCTTTCTTTTAGGCTGCAGTGCCACTGGCCAGCACGAGACCCCTCTGTTCATGGTCATTTGGTGTGGCCAGACCTCCACAAACATGATTTTCCTTATGCTTACAAGACCCCCTGAAGCTCACGGGTTGTGCACAGGCGTGGAGGAGCTCTGGGATCTTGAGGTGAGACTGTGGAACAAGTAACTGTGACACGGGCTCCCCCAGCTGACCGCAACCCACTCTGAGACACACCCCACCCTGCTCAATCAGGTTCTCACACTTGTGTTTGTAAGACTTCTCCATCTAGTCTATCTTCCACCAAAGTACCAGGGAGCAGAAGGCAATCTGGCTGGTAATATAATAAAAATCTTCAGCTTTTAGGGATTGAAACTACACCTTGGGACCTCTCGGCACCATGGGAAACACCTGCTTATGAGGGAGCCCCTTGACCCACGTACGTTGTCAGCATCTTCTATGGCCTCCCCGGTGAAGTAAAGCACTGCGCGTGGGACAATCCTCTCGCGGAAGAAGTGCCCAATTTCAAAGTCAGAAGCTAACGTGAATTCTGAATCTTCATCCTAAGAAGGAGAAAACCTACACGTTAACTCATCTCATGGAAGATGTGCATCCTCTTCATCACCCTCATCAAGCCCCATCCCTCACTCTGGGGTTATGCCTGTTCATCAGTCACCCCATACTCGAAAGCCACCACGAGGATGTCAAACGTTGCATCAAAGGCGCAATTAAAGCACAAGGACAGAGGAAGCTGGCTTCCTGTACTCCCCAAGGAGTTCCACATACACTAAGGAGTGCAGCTAAGCACAGATGAGGGACACATGCCAGACACTGATGGCTGATGTATGAAATACAGTTTCTCCAACCAAAAAGTGTAACAATTACAAATTACTATCATGTTTTTAGGGACATGGATTAAAAAGCAAGTGGGCAACTATTCAGGAAATGAAGGCTTTAACAGGAAAACGAGACTTTCAATGACACAAACTTACCAGTGATTCTCCATCCCCAGATGCTATAAAAAGAAAAAGCAAGACACATGCATTAATAACCAACAAGTTTCAAAAGCCCACACAGAAAGCTGATGGATAAAAAGCAACACTTTGCAGCTCAAGTCTTTCGTTTACATTTTCACTGAGCTTTGCACCTCTTCTTGGGGGCCTTGGGGTGGTGTTCACCCCGAGCTTCCTCTCCCCCTGCCATCTCCTCCACCTCGTGCCATGCCATAGGCTGGTATCAGCAATTGCTCACAGAAACATCTCAAGAACGTCAAGTTCCAGACAAGCCCGCACGGAGGTTACAGTACCAACGGAGGGTGGAGGGGACAGTGGCCCCACACTGTGCCCCTGGACTCAGGCCCCACCAATGACGCATGGCGCTAAGGCAGAGAAGGAGGGCCACCCTAAGCCTGCTAGTCCTGGGTGCTGCGGAGCATTACACCCAGCCATGGCCCCAGAGCCCAGGCCCAGGTACTCCTTTCAGTTTTCCTGGAATGGCTGCGCTCTCATCTTGGCGGCAGTGGGCTGAAGACAGGTCTCTCCTGTTCTGCTGAGACAGCCTTGTCCCATGTCAGCTCCCCGCTGCTTAGGGAAACCTGCTGTGCATCAAGGCCATGACCACACACACAGCTGACAGAGCTCCACTCCTGACCAAGTATGTGAGACTGGACCTTACCGAAACTGGTAGGGACACAATCAGTCAGTGGAGTAATTTCATATTTCATATGAATAATTAACCGCAAGCATTAATAACCCTACCCACTCACCTTTCAGGGGACTGAAGAAGTTGAAAAAGGAATCATTGGGTACTTGCTTAGTGATTGTCCGAACAGTGCCTCGACCCTTGTGTTTCTGCTTTTTCTTGATCGTTTTAACAGTAACGTTTTTTCCTTTCTTCCAGTCAATAGTGCACCTATGGGGACAAGGTACAGGGGACAGCAGTGAGACACACAGCTCCACGAGGAAAGTCAATGACAAGTGCACGCAGTAAGCAAGCCACAGCCCCACAGCACACCCGCAGTGCTTGTCAGGAAACCGACCTGCTGGATGAGCGACTCCTCCGTCCCAGGGCTCCAGCACCTGAGGTCAGAGGAGGGTTGGGGGAGGGGCTGAGGGAGAAGCGACTTGGCGGTAGCGTGGCTGGGGCCGCTGCCTCAAGCTTTAAACTTCTCCAACTACACTGGAGTATTTTTTCCCAAGACGTTTTGAGGACTCTGAAGTGTGTCTTCAGGGACAAGCGCCTAGGCTGGGCCACGTGAAGGCCCTGCACAGGTCCCAGATCACACCTGAGCCCAAGCACCTACGGTCCCTGAATTCTCAAGGCAATAGGTGAGCTGGGAGCAGGGCACGTTGGAGAAAGGAAGCGGGCGACCCACTGCAAATCCCAACGACTGTCCCCCCACACCTGTCTTCGACAGCTGCGCTCGGCAGCCTCGGCAGGGGCTGGGCCCGGCTGTCTTCTCAACTCTCCGCAAGCCCTGGCGAATCTGAACCCTACCGAGAACACTCTTGGAAGGCTATGCCTTTTCCCCACATGATGACCTAGCCCCGGAAAACGAGCTTTCAGAACCACTTTAGCTTTTTGGGTCTAGCAGTATTTAAATTATGTTCCATATAAGAAAGAGAACTAAGGGCAAGTACTTGGTTTCTATGAATAAGGAAAACCGTTTCAACTCAGGGATAAAACAATGGTCTCAAGCCAAAGCAGAATTAATTCTAAACCAAATTCTCACCTTGGTCCTCTCAGAGGATGAAATCACTGAGGTACTGGGTGATGAATCAAACAATTATGCAGCCCCCACCCATTTCCAAAGAAAGCAACTCATCAGTCCTGACCTGCCCTGACTCATTCAGTCAGCTCATGAGCTATCTCCTGAGGATAATTTATCAGTTCAACTATCAGAACCTCATTTCGGTGCCTAGAGAACACGTGACCCAATCCCCCTAATGAAACGAGGAGGCTGAGCCACCACCGCAAACGTGCACCCATGCAACCACATGCCTCCCTCATTTCCCAGCATCAGGCATCACAGGCATAACTTCTGCATGACAAGAATCCCAAAAAGACTATTTTATTAAATCGTTGTCTACTAGGCTTTTAAGCAGATGGAAGACTTTTTGCCTTATTCCTAATTTCCTTCTCACCCATAAAGTTCTAAAATCAACTTCTGCTTTCTTAAAGACAAAGGAAGTGAGAATGACTTCTTACCCTTCACAGTCCACTATTTCAGGGCCTTCAAAAGAAAAGGGATCAGCCGTATCTGGTTCTGACTTCATCTTGTACGTTTTTGTCAGGACTGAATTGGTAAAGTAGTCGTTGGGTTCAAAGTGGAACTCTAATACAAAAGACTAAAAGAAAAACTTATGGTGAGTACCACTTAAAATCTAAAACCAACTAGCGACAGACTTCAAGAGCCACACAATACTCAATGGAAATTTGCTCCTCTCTAAGTAGCACAACGCAGGGAGAAATCATCACTGAAAAGCTCATTAGGAATGACCACGTGACAGGAAAACATCTTCACTGAAGAAAGCACCAGCACAAAGTTAAAAAACAAAGGACGGACTGCGGAAAACTCTGGGTAACGTGCCGGCTGAGGAGCGGGCAGCATGCCTGCCACTCAGACGCCTCCTCCCCAGCAGAGGGGGTCAAGTTCTGAGACTCCAGTTTCCCTGCTGCCCCCTCCCCTCCCAGAGGAAGGAAGAGGTGACAACCAGACTGGGGTATTTGGAAAGAGAAACTGAGCATCTCCTCCTTCTCCTGGGACACGGCCTGTCAACTTGCTAGCAGAGAACACACAGTCCGCTTTCTCTGCCATTCAGCTGAAGTGGCAAACAACCATGCAGAGCTGGGTGAGGGAAAAGGAAAGCATTTACTGGGGCTCCTCAAACTTTTAACAAGGACAAAAAGATAAAATGAAGGAGCCATTTTACAATGGCTCATTTACAAAGCACTGTACAAACCAGAAAAAAAAACAGACACAATAGAAAAAAATGGACAAAGCATACATACAAAGCTTACTTGTAACAAAACAAATGAAAAAATAACACGAGTTGCTCTTTTTTGGGGCATGATTTACAAGTGCAGTAATGGCAAGTGTTTGGAGAACAGGATGAATTCTAATACTGAAAGAACTTTACAGAGGACAAAGTGCAGATAGCAAATAAAGAAAAAAAAAACAAGCTCATTGTCTGATGTAATAATTCTGAGGAATCTGTCCTAGGAAGCTATCTGGATGAAGGGCATCAACATGTTAAAAAGGAAGCTGACTTTAAGTAAATTATGAAGACAGTTTGGTATTGCGGCTATAAAGACAGATTCTGGATCCAGATGGCCCGGGGTTCAAATCCCAGCTCTGCCCAGAAGTGCTGTGTGACACAGGGAGTACCTCAAAGCCTCTCTGTTCCTCAGTCTCTTCACCTGTACAACACAAATAACATTCTCCCTCTCCAGGAGGTGACCTGAGGAATGATCTATGGAAAAACTTAGAAGTGAGGTTTACAGGCAATGGTTGCCAAATGTTAGCTTTTTAATATTTATTATAATGGTACAACCACAGATTGGGAAAACGAAAAAAGGTACAGAGTAACAAGTTTCCTTAAAAAAAAAAACAAAACTGCACATGTATACATGTTCAAACAACTCCCACAAACAAAGGAGGAAGTAAAAAAAGAACTCTCCAAAGAAGGAAGAAAGAAGGGCTTGGGAGGCAGTCGGCACAGGTGGTCAGAGAAGAAGGCAGATGATTCAGGCAGGTTCTAGAAGGAAGGCTAAGAGTGTGACAGACAAAAGCTTAAAAACACAAAACAAACCAAAGGATTGGCCAGGAGCCCCTCATGGCCTTCTGAAGGCGTGGCAGGGGGGCGGGTGTTCCGCTGTGAAGCACACACGAGGAGATGGGGTTTCTGAAGAGTATAAATCAGCTGTCTGGCAAAAACCCAAGTCGGGCAAGGAAAGGAAGGCAGCTACAGGGAATCCAAACATCCCATGAGATCCCCCTCCAGCCCTGCCCCAGCCCCCCGAGAAGGCAAAGAGCCAGTACCAAGGGAGAGAGCCATCAGCAGGGATGGACAGCCGGCCTGAGGGGCAGGTAGGGGCGCAGAGGCCCCCCACTCGGGATGCCCTACTTCTTCTTCTTTGTTTTTTTAATAATTCAATTTTATTGAGATATATTCATATACCATACAGTCATATAAAGCGTATAATCAATTGTTCACAGTACCACCATATAGTTGTACGTCCATCACTAAAATTAATTTTTGAACATTTTCATTACCACACACACAAAAGTAATAAGAATAAAAATTAAAGTGAAAAAGAACAATTAAAGTAAAAAAGATTACTGGATGCTTTTTTTTTTTTTTGCCCCCATTTTTCTACTCAACACTACTTTTATACAAACATCTACTTCTTTCCTTCTTCCCCTCCTGTCCTTTCCAAGTTTTCTCTCCCTAATGCCCTTCGTCAGTTAAGAGCAAGCCAAACCCAACTGGGGCTGCATTAAAGAAACTGTTTAAGATACAACAGGAAAGTGGACCAAGGAGAAGACTACTTAAAATTCAACCCACGTGGACAGTCACAACCAAACCATAAATACTAAAAACGCCCCAATCTTACTAGTAATGAGAGAAATGTAAAATTTCATCTCTCTCTGCTCAGCAAACATCCATGGCTGCTGTTCCTACCAGTACTCACTGCTGGGGAGACCAGCAGGGGCCCCACCCCAACACTCCAGGGAGACAAAGCCGACTGGGAAGTCGGGGGGCTAGGGGACGGGGGGCACAGGGGGAGGTTTCGTACTATTGTTGCAGTTTTCACTGAGGGTGAAATTATTTCAAAATAGAAAGTTTAATAAAAGATTATTTTTAACAAAATGGTGATAGTATGAAAATATATTGAAGGCAGGAATGTAAATCAAACAACCTTTGCCCTTAAACATTCCTTTCCTTTACCCACTACTTACAATAAAAGGAAACTCAACAAAGGAAACCGTGAGAGATTTTAACAAAGATCTGGGTTCAAGTATACTCACTATAATGAACAATTTAGACTGGGGGGTGGCATATTTGGGAAATGTTAAATAGAACTCTTTACAGCCAGTGATATTTTCCCCAGAACAAAGCTTATCATCTTCCTGTAAGTTAAGTGGAAAAAAAGCTGTACAGAACTGCATACTCTGTAATTCCCATTTCCTCAAAGATACGTGCACAGAGCAGCCAGCCAGCCACGTCCACGACTACGGTCGTCTTAGGAGGGACAGGAAAGGTGTGATGGGAACCAGACACAGCAGCTGCACACAGACAGGCCCTTCATAGCGGGACCCGCTAATTCTGTTTTACTTTATAACTTCATTGTCTTAGATTTCATAGTGCTGTCAAAAAGGATGATTATGGGAAAATTAATAATTATTTCTGGAAATGGAAATTCTACACCATTTTTTCTATTCTTTCCTGTATTTTCCAAATTTTCAATAATAAGAATGAAATAGAAGGTTCTCAACCCATGCCCTACCCACAATTAAGGTTCTGTTCTTTGTGAGCCATCCTAAGAGGGAGGACAACTTAAGGCAGTCTGCTGCAAGAAGAGAAAATGCACCCCGGAAATCTGCAAGCATGTGTCCAATAAGAAGGAACAAAAGAAGAAAAAGAGGATTTGATTCCAAGGGAGCAAGTTAGTCAACTGAGCCTGGATAAGTCACAGGTAGGAAAGGAAGCGGAGGGGAAAAAAAAAAAATCAAAGAAACTTCCAACAGCACACATCCACCCAAGACTGGGGGTCTCACACAAGGCACAGCAAACCAAGCACAAGCACCACAAAACCACAGGAGGACTCTGGGTGTGCTAGGGTAAAGCCCAAGACAAGTCCGCAGGGAGCAGTCCCTGCCCCCCAGGATGGAGCACCCTCCGAGAGCAGGCATCACTGCTGGGCCCAGGGCTCCGCTTTGCCCGAAGAGCCCTGAAGGCCACCCCTACCTCCCACCCCAGAGCACAGACAGGAAAAGGACAAGGGTCAGGTATGCCTATGCCCCCACCCCCCAATCTGGCACTGCCTGCAGGATGTGGAACCAAGAGTCTCCACCCACCTGGACCCCACCTCTACCAACCTGAGAGCTGGTGCCAGGGTGGGGAGGGGAGAACACCCCCTCACCTCACCAGATCCCTCACCCCAGCCAAGCCCCAGGGCTGTGTCTCCCAGACCTGAAACTGAGAGCCACACGGCTGGTCAGTTGCCTGTCCCGGGGCATGATGTGGCACTGGAATGGAACCCGTCAGTCACAAGCAGGCTCACAGGTCACGAACAGTGCTGCCAGCAGAGCAGAGGGCCTCGTGAGGACAAGAGCCAAGGCTGGACGGCACGGAGGACACCCAGATTAGCTTTCAACTCTTCACACAGAAGTAAGGGCTGGCTGGGTGCAAACACAATTAACGAACTGGCAGGCATACATTCCCACCCACCCCCGCGGACAGGCTACACCCAGGCATTTCTGAAAGGCGTCTTTTATGACCAGAGTGGGAAAACGAACTGTAACTCCCTGCAATTTGTTAAGGTAAAATCTAGCAGGCTTCTTCCCTCAGTGCCTTGGGCTCCTATTAGAAGTGCTGCCCCAACCCTTTTAGACCATTCTTAGACATGTTCGAACCTCATAAACCTGTGAGACAGATCATGGTGTGGCCCCGTGGACAACAAAACCGCCCCTAAGTGGAAATCTGCCTGACTCCTGGACCTCCCACTGGTTAGCACTGTGGCCACGGGCAGCGACACGGCTGAGCTCCTGGTGGTACGGCCCGGATCTGACTCTACACCCTGGTGCTGGGTGAGACACCACAGCTGTGAGATGCCGCAGTGAGACCCAGACAGGCGAGCGGCGATCAGGTAAATTCCCAGGTGAGTAGTCCTGCTCAAGTCTATCCAGCAAATGAGTGACAGGGTTTGGATCTCTCATCTCTGACAACAAGCCCCTGGCTCCTGGTGGCCCACCAGGGCCCACCGCCACTCAGACCCAGAACTAAAAGAATCAGTACTCACCATAGGCTGTCCAGGGTCTGAAAATTTCACCTTAATGTCCTGCAGGTGTTTCAAGATTGGTTCATCATATTCCTAACCACAAAGAGAAAAACAAATGTTGTTAATGTGATTTTGAAAACACCACAACTCCTATCTGAGAGAGAGTGCTGCAAAACCTCGCAGGGGATGGGCCATGAGCCTTGCTGGGATTTGTCCTTGGCAAGTAGTAACTTCCAGAAACCTCCCAAATTTATTCACCAATACCAGTCTCTGGGTGGCAATAACAGGTGACAAGACTGCACTGCCGCCCTTCTCTGGCCTGGAATGACGGCAACCACCAATGCCAGGCAAGAAGGCCGGCGCACCCATCCCTGACCGCCCCAGGCTGCCAACTGAGTATTTGGGGCTGGCACTTCAACACCTCTACAGAGATGAAGGCACGAGGTGTGGGAATATGAGAATGCCAGGTCAGCTACTGGCCCTGGCGGCCAATTTCCACCCCCCTCTGGGAGTGACTAGCCCAAATCCACACTGCAGGTTAACCAACCCGGTCACCTTTTCAGCAACACTCATATGAAGTGCAGGGAGACATCGTCCGCACACGATCCACAGGAGCTTTGCAGCAATGGCTGCATGCTTTTACAACTGACCAATATTTAAACCAATACCCGCAGTTTTACAAAGTCCAAATGAGAAAAACCACGAGAAATGACAAGACTTGAATTCTAGTTATCAGATAGTAGATAACGGTGCTCCATCTGTAAAATGGAGTTACTGCTTCACCCCTGAATACCGGGACTCAAGGGCTTTTTTTAGCTAGTTTTTTTTTTAGGTTTCATTAAGTTTTAAGAACTGTTAACTGTGAACTTTCCCAATTTGAAATGAGATTTAAAAAACAAAACGACGATAAAAATCAGCAGCAACAAAGACACCTGGTGTGCTTCTAGACAACGAATAACCCAAAGGCAGTTTTTTAAAAAACAAGGCTGCGGCAGTGTGAAATGCCACATCCTAAGTTCTAGCACCGGACAGCCCTCAGCTCTCACGCCCTGCACACAAGGGGCCAGGGACTGTCCAGGTTCTCTGCCACCTTGATGAACATCACCACCACTATGTCTTCAAGTATGTGGTGGTGCCAGGATCTTAAATCTCATCCCACTCAAGGAAGCAGTACCATATTTTCCCCAAATTCATGAATTAACCATGGTCTTTCTTCTCAATCAGCCACGTACCCCAGTGGCCGAGACGCTTACACGTCTCAGAACACACCGCATGCAAGACAATCAGCGGAGACGCACAGGGTCCCATGGCACAACCTGAGCAACGTCTTGCGGACTTGGCCCATAAAACTGCTATCCCCTATTCTGAAATCTCCACTTGCAGAAACATATCTTGACTACTCCCCACATAAAACCAAAAGGCCCTAAAATCAATTCTGCCTTTGGGATGCAGTATCTGACCAAGTGGGAACTGGACTCCTTAACTGCTAACAGGTTACGAACAGTCGAAGTGACACTTCTTCACTCCCTTTCTACACTGAACGAGTACTCTGCTCTGCTCTCAACAGCAGCTGGGCTGTGCCAGAGGGCCAGCTGACCCTCAGGCCGCACCCAGACCCACTGCACAGAACCCACACCTCCACGAGATCCCCAAGACTAGCCCATGAGCAAGTCTTCCCACCTGCCCCCTCTGGCACAGGGATCCAACCCTCGTGGTACATCAGACTCACGTGAACAGCTTTAAAAGCCCAGATGCCTCACCCTACCCAAGACTCGTAACCTGGTCTGGGGATGTGGGGCACAGATGTTGCTATTTATTTTTTAAAGTTCTGCAGGTGAAAAAAAGGCAGGCAGTATTCTTTTTTACTTTAATTGTTCTTTTTCACTTTAATTTTTATTCTTATTATTTTTGCGTGTGTGGTAATGAAAATGTTCAAAAATTAATTTTGGTGATGAACGCAGAACTATATAATGGTACTGTGAACAACTGAATGCATGCTTTGTATGACTGCATGGTATGTGAATGTATCTCAATAAAAATGAATTAAAAAATAACGTTCTGTAGAGGTGATTCCAAATGGAGTCGAGAGGTCACTCTGGTGGGCACTCTTAAGCACTATACAGATAACCCTTTTTAGGTTTTATTGCAGTGAAACAGCTATAAGTAAATACCTTAAACTATCAAACTACAACCCAGCAGCCTGGATTCTCGAAGACAATTGTGTAGCAATGCAGCTTACAAGAGGTGACAGTGTGACTGTGAAAGCCTTGTGGATCACACTCCCTTTATCCAGTGTATGGATGGATGAGAAGAAGAATGGGGACAAAAACTAAATAAAAATAGGGTGGGGGAGTGACTTGGTTGTTCTTTTTCACTTTTATTTTTTATTATTTTTTTCACTTTTTCTGGTACAAGGAAAACGCTCAAAAAATAGATTGGGGTGATGAATGCACAACTACATGATGGTCCTGTGAGCAACTGTACACTTTGGATGACTGCATGGTATATGACTATATCTCAATAAAAATGAATTTAAAAAAAGGTCTGCAGGTGACTAACAGAGCTCTGGTAGTTATGATTCAATTTTTCCAAATAAGTTCTGGCTCTCTGCAGTCTTTAAAAATAGTATAGTTCAGTCTTCTTAAATTCCACCTTTTTTAACAGGAGAAGGAGCTCTGATCAGGAAAACTGATGTTGTACTAAGGCATCCAGCTTTGATCCTTCTTCAGTTTTGAAGGAGAATAAAAAAACACATCATTTGCTCCATTTTTTCTTAAATTTTGGCTTAGAGCAGATGATAAACATGAAACAAGGTAGCAAAAATGGCAATCTGGTAAATTTCCAAAACCCCCTGTAAAGTGTACATGTTAATGCTCATGTAGATGATAACTTCATCACAACTATCCTCCAACAAGGTCCAGGAGCAGGTCTCAGGGCGGCTGGGGCCTTGTGTGGACTTCTGAGCAATTACAACTGGGACAGTGAGTCAGCCAATAGACTTAGGGCAGGACTTACCTCTCTAACAACTTCCACTATGCCTCAGTTCAAGGGAAGTCAAACTGTTACCTTTTACTTGGCTTAGCATTTCATTATAGAAAAGCAAGACAAAAATAGAGGCTGGCTCTTCCTTTTTTTGTAAACACTTTTTCAAGGACAATGATTAGACAATATTAGCAAATTGTTATATAATTATGTGACCAGCAAGGCTGCATGACAGGCCTATTTAACTTAAAGATCAATTAACTGAGCAGCATAAATAAGTGTGTATGTACACACATGCACATGCACACACCCACCCACACTTTCCATCCCTTCAGAATGCACTCTTCCACGCCGCTCCCTCGCCCCCACCCACTCCTGCTTATTCTCTCCGTCGGTAAGATGGAAGAGGGGACTGGAGGTGATCTACTAGGCTCTCTGGGGCAGAGGCCACGGGTTACTTCTCAAGTAATACCACAGTCCCGGATCATCACAGGAGGAAAACGATGGAACACTTCGGCCCAGGCTCAGAGCTGCCAGCTTTCCCACAGCAACTGTCAGCCTTCGACGGCAGAAGCTACAGCATGGAAGGCTGTGGCAGGAAATCACCTTCCCACCCTCAGAGACACTTCCAAGCACTCAGTTTAGTAGGTCCCTTAAGATAAATAATTGTGAATGACTGACATCTCCCCACCAGGGGTAAGGTGGCTGATTACCTGTACTAATTCACTCAGCATGTCTACGTTTCTGAAGATGGTGAACCAGAACTCCGGAACTCCTTTGGGATTTGGTTCTGCTGCTGCTGCTGAGGCTGCAGCTTCTTTCTCGGCAATGACTAGTTTATTTTTCACATCTCCCTAAAAAAATAAAGATGTAAAAGAGAACATTTATCACAAGAAGCAAATGTACAAACCACTCAATGGCCTAATACAGATGTAATTTTAGACTCCAGCACACACTTCTTACTACCAAGCACCCTCCCTCTGTGAGTCAGCATCTTCAAATCCACAGTGCATGCCACAGCGATGTTCAAACGCCGAGAGGAAAAGCATCAAGGCGCTACACATGCAGGTGTGGCTCCGCCATGTCGTTCCACGCCACGCCTGGGAAAGGCTGCCAGGTGCCCGGCACTGGGGAAGCCTACCTCGGAAGGGTTTCACCCAGCGCCAGACACAGTCTGGGATGCTAACTGAACTCTGGCCAGACGTGATTACAAATAGGTTGAAGTTAAAATTCAGGTGGAAAAAACTCAGTACAAGGATAGATAGTTTCACCTGAACAAGCATCTGACCTCTGATTAAAATTTGGGAGAAAAAAAGGAAGTTGAAGTTAAAAATGTCTGCGGAGTAACTTCTATATCCAATTCTAAAGAAAAAGCTTATAAATTTTGGTAAATACCGTACAAACACTGAGTGGTGTCTAGGAGGGCCACATGGAGATGAGGGAGGGTGCTTTCCTGTCAGCACCCCAGGGGAAAGGCCGAATGGAGGAGGTTAAACGCAAGGCCACCTGCAACTGCTTTGTCCAGTAGGGTGGTTATGATCACATGATCGTGGTCGGGCGAACTGTCAACAAAGGCAGATCTTTCTTGAGCAACGAACTAGTGCACAACCCAGCTTCAACAGGGCCAGTTTCGTGACCAAAGCTTTCAAGCCCCTGCTCTCGACCCCAAACCACACCACACACTGCCACTCTCCTCACAGCAACCTTCCCAACCTGCCAGTTCCGTCAACATGTCCCCTTGCTGACCTCTGCTTTCTCTGGACCTAGGAGTGTGACATTTGGATCTTCGGTCATGTGATTCTATAATGCTACATCCTCCTGTCCACCATGCCACAGAGCTGGGGGCGGAGCTGGGCCCTGGCACCTTGACCTGTAGCACCACGGCAGAAACCAGGCACGCTGCTGCCTGACGCCCATGGTTGGAGCAGAGCTCTTGAACACCCCAACCCAGCAGCCTGGCAGTGCCTCCCGCCAGGAGCTCACTCATTTCTTTGAAAAGGTACACCAATGATTCAGAACACGGAAAAATGTTTCTCATTCTAATGCTGTGAACACAGGTTACAATCATTTTTTTTTTTTAAGAAACTTACAGCCAATTTGTCCTCCTCTTCATTTTCACTGTGCCACTCAGATTCAGCATCCGTCGGCTCAGCGTCACCCACGATGAACTCCCTTCTCTACAGGAAAATGGGACCTTCTTAGGACAACAGCAAGTTGTGCAGTAACTCAAGTTAAGATAATGAAGTTGTAAGTAATGCCCACGAAAAGACTCTGAAAACTGGATGCTTTTCTGACTATCACTTTAAGATGTTAAGTTTAAGGGTTTTAAGGAAAACATTAAATGATTCACTGGGTTAAAAAAATCATTATGTATTGATTAAATTTACTACTAGACCTCCCTACCTTATCAAAGAGAGGCTGGTATAGTGCAGCATACTTTCTTTCCAAGTCATGAACTTCTTCATAGAACTTGGCTTCTATATGAGCACATTTCACCTGAAGCTGTTTCAAGGCATTAATTCTTCTTTTTACTGCTTTAGGTAAACTAAAAGAGGGAATAAAAAAATAAAACATCCTTATGCCTGCAACATAAGGCAGCAGGCTTTTTACTGCAATAAATTCAGGCTAACATAGAATTAACATCCTTTCTAAGAAAAAGACCTCTTAAAAACCATTAAGGAAAGGACAAACATGCCGATGGAAAACAAAGGGAGGGACAGGAAGCTAAAGACAATTCACAAAACACCAAAACTGGTCAAACAGGAAAGGTTCAATTTTGTAAAATAGCTAAAAAATAAAATGAAAATTTAAAAGAACTACATATTTTCTCATGGCATTGGCAATTAATAACACACACACACACACACACACACACACACAGCCCAGTGGTGGTGAAGGCTAGAGCAAAGGGGGCCCTGAAAGTGACACACTTTCTGGAGGGCAAACAAAAACTTCAACATATTCGCTGGATCCGGTAATCCTACTTATAAGAAGTCACATCATGCATGATTTTTCTTTGCTTTTTAATGCTTTTCTACATTTTAAAAAATATTTTAGTTTGTATTACATTCATAAACCAGAAGGAAAAAACACAAAACAACTTTTTCACCCACCAAATTATTTCTGGAAAATAAAGCACATGATGAGAATCAGGTGGGATGTCTGTTAGAAACAATTTCTAGGCCAGTCTGGGTGGGCGAGGGGCCTCAGGGCCTGTGCTTTGCACACCGATTTCCGTTACCCCGGAAGCACACAGCCAGCACTCATCCATGTCTGCCCTGTATCTTCCCAGCGCTCCCACAACCTGGAGCGCCAGGCAAGGCGTGCACATGTCACCGTGAACAGCACGGACTTGCTTGAGTCACAAAGGGCCTCCGTCCTGGGCTAGCTGCACCCATTACCTCAGGCTAAAGAAGAACGACCCCCAGCTAGAGTGAACATGGGGGACTATTGCTAGTAGAAGAGAACAAGGCAAAAGCAGAGAAAGAATTTAATAAAATGCTAGATTCCCACTGACATCTGTATCTTTCTTCTGCATTAATTATATTAATTCTGGAGTTTCTTAATTTTTCAAATCTTCCTAATGGAGTGAAAATAAAAAAGCATCATAACCAAACTGGATCTTGGCGTCCCTCGGCAGTCCTCCGGTCCCTACAGTTACCATCTGCTGCCCAGCGGCGGTCCAAATGCAGCACGGGGAACTGACTGTATCCCCACAACCACACGTCTCCCTGCTCCTTCATCTCCTTCCTCTGGCTGTGAACACTGCCACCACTCACCCAGGTTGAAGCCAGAAAACTGAAGACCTTACAATTCTCAACTCTTGCCACTCTTAATGCAACACAACCAGGCTCCATCGATTGAACCTTCAAATCTTCAACACCTTCACCACTGAGTAACCTCCCAGAGAACGCCCTAAATGGGCAGGGCAACCCCAGGGGCCCCCGCCTTTGTAACAGCCCCTACTGGGAACAGGGAAACGGCAGGACGGGGGCATTCTGTGAGAGGCCCTTCCCGATGGAAGACAGAAGAACAACACTTCATCCCGCCCCAAGGAAGACAGGTGGGCCCTCAGAAGAGCAGACGGAGGGCCCCAGGCAGTGGTCAGCATTGCCACCAGGACACAGACCTCTTTAAAAAGCAGCAGCCTCTGGGGCAGCCACCCAGGGGAGGAAGACCGGGGAGGGGTGTTCTCTCAGCTAAGCCAGGAGCCCACAGGACACAAACTATTCCATCCCTCTGCCTGGCACATCTTCCCCCTGCCAACTTCTCCATGTCCCCTGACCTAGATCACCTCTCAAGTCCTTCCCAGCCCCCGGGGCTGGCACCTTGCACTCATCTGTTACACAGCTTAACGTGCTGTGTTCCTCCGCCTCGTGTCTGCCTCCCTCCACCAGAGAGATTCTGAATCTGAGGACAGGGACAGCTCCCACTCACCTTTTGCAATGTCTGCTGAATGCAAACTACACTCAGCAGAACGCGAGAATGGATTTTACTATTTTTCTCAGTTTGTCTTTTTAAAGTCCCCTCAAGTCTTATTCACAGTGTACTTACGTTTCAATGTAGCTTGAAGGAGTGTGAGAGACATTTTCGAGTCGTTCCTGTAAAGCTGCCAAAACTTGAGGGTTCTGCATCACCTGATCTGTGAGCTTTTCTATGGAAAAAAAAAAAGGCCAAGAATATTTCAAATATGCTGACCACAGACCAGTCAAGAACTGAAAATCACCAACACATACCTACTTAGCTATGCCCATCCCATCTATTTTAGTTTCTAAATAAACACAGCAAGTGGCGTCCTCAAAGCATGTTTCGACATTACTTGAATATGTTCAAAAAGCACCCAGTACTCTGAGAGGCTGTGAGCCACAGAGCCTTGCAGTGCTCACCACAAGTCTGCTCCAGTTCTCATGTGGCGCTACCTAAGCCCGAGTCGCACAACTGAGGATGTTGCCAATTCCTAAAGCCCCAGAGGCACAACTGTTTGCTCACCTCACTCCCATGTAGTGTCAGGAAGCCAAGGACAGGGAGGAGAGCATTTCCTCAGAGTGAAAGAACACCCCTGGGCCTCAGCTGCAGAGAGCCCTATGTCACAAGCTCCCTGACAGCGCCATGAGCATACACTGCCTACCTTCATCCAGTATATCCTCTGCCCTGTCTACACCCAGCCAACTCCTACGTGTTCTTGATCAGGCTCAATACCCAGCTCTTCCACAAAGCACTCTGCTCACTGCATCCCCAAAGCCAATCACATCCTTGGCCGTGCCACCTTTACAGCTCATGTGCATTTATACTGAACTTGTATCATCAACTGGCTTGTGGTTAGAAGTCTGTTCCCCAATAAGCAAACAAGATGCTATGTGGCAGTAACTGCCCTTTCAGTCTTTGATTACAGAGTGCACGAGGCCTGAAGGTGGTATAAACTCCAAATGTGGCCAAACAAGAATCCTTTTCTTTATACTGCACTGGAATCAACTTGGTACTCTCAAGACCCCCCACAAAAGATAAGAGACACAGTAAGTAGAATACATCAAGTAGGCACTCCATGTTAACACTGAGAACTACAGATACAACCGCTTAAATTAAGCATTCTCAATGTGTTTTTGATATATGTAACCATGCAGAAACAAAGCCATATGTGAATGTGTACTATGTAAATACTGTATGAGCACACACATAGCCCTGCCTCCTCCAACTGTGTCCACTGAAAGGATCTGGAAACAATGAGACCCCAGCAGCCACGAGAATGCCTAACATCTGTATTTTGGTTTCTAATTTCTCCACTAAAAAGAACCAGGACTTCTTGGATAAATGGTGAATTCCAGCTCTACAGGAAGGAAAACTTCCAGGTAAAATGGAATATGTATTGTGTCAGAGAGCAACAAAGTACTCAAAAACAGATGGGGACATGTCAAGAGGGCACAGGGGCTAGCTTCAAGGAGCTCCCACTGGCCAAACGGGACAATCTGCACATCAAAAAAAAAGAAGAGATAATACACTGAATAATAACAATAATAAAAAAATGAGTTCATAGTGACACTAAAAAAAAGGAGGGGGAAAGATGGGGGGAAAGCTCTTCTTTAATACACACAATACGAAGAAGATGATCGAACTGGAAAGACGCCCTTTTGCAACCACCAACGTCATCACCAGCTCAGGAAGGGATCGTCACTGGATGCCAAACCACTGTGCCCGCCTGGCAGCAGAAAGGCTACTCATGCCCCGCCTCCCAGTCCCACCCGCCTCGAGAGCCTTACAGCGCACAGAGCTGCGGAAGCGACCCTACGCAAGGAACCAAAGCCAGCACTTCCGGCCACGGGCTTAGCCGCTGGCGCACCTGTGCCACAGCACCCCTGTGGCCTTCTTGCCAAAGACACTTCCCTGACTCTACCCAGGAGACACAGAGGCCTGACCAAGGGCCTCTACAAAACAACTGGTGCTCCAGGGCCTTCAAAGGCAGCAATGGAATGACACAAAAAAAATGTGGGGAGACAGTTCCAGAAAAAAGGAGAAAGAATGAAATGCACTGCCTGATCCCGGAGCAGGTCCTGGATTGAGTGTGGGGTGCAGGTTTAAAGGTGCTGCTGGGAAGGGCCGGACTGTCAGGAGACAACAGCTCAGCTATCCTGAACTTCCTGGTGCTGCCAACAGCACCGTGGTTAGGCAGATTCAGCCGAATTTTCAGGCGGTTTACACGAAACTGTTTTAGGAAAAAAAGACCAGGCTGCTCTTTGCTTCAAACAGTTCAGGGAAGAAAAAAAATAATGGATATGCTGACTGAAAAACTGCTCTATGAACGTATGGACAAAATGATACGCTCTCTGGGATGCGCCTCAGAGTAACTGGGAGGGGCTTCCATAAGGCAAGGCTGGTCCTCTGTTAATAAGCCTCAAACAAAGTCCACTGTGCTAGTCTCTTTATTTTGTAGTCTGAATTTCCTATAATAAATTTTGATTTAAAAAATGAGGCACCGATTTTCATTTTAATTACTCTAACTTTCCTAAAACCTAGGAAGCACAGTCAAGCTTAACGTCTATTATGCTTACAAAGAAAGGAGGCACCCCCACCCAGGCACTCTCCAGCTGTCAACCTAGCACTTTCTGTGCAGACAATTTACCTTTATTACTTGCGTTTTTAGCAGCTTCCAAGGAATCTGAAGGAACTCCATCTGAAAAACTAAAACAGTATATTTAAAAATTAATACTTTTTTCCGGAGTAATGAGAATATTCTAAAATTGATCAGGAGGATACATGAACAACTATGTTGATGATACGGTGGGCCAGTGATTGTACACTTCGGATAGACTATGGCGTGCGAATATATCTCGATAAAACTGCATTAAAAAATTAATACTTTAAAGAAAGTTACAAAGTGGTATTTTTCTTATTTATCTTTCACATACTGAGAGATTATCTCTAGAGCACCTTCGAATGTGGAAGAGAACTACTGATGCATGTGTGTGTTATCTAAGAGAGATTTTCCTCTATGTTATTGAAAAAATAAAAAAATTTCTACCACTAAACTGCCCCCACCCTCCACCCCGCCACTCTCCATGGTTCTTATTTCCAACTCTTAGATTAGTTCATTTTCTTCCAAAAATCCACTCTCAAACTTCAAACCAAATCAACAAACAAAACACGATAATGTTTGGTCAGCTGCTAATTTGATCAAAGAAAAGCACCCTCAACCAGTTGTTGGGGAAGAGTGTTCAGTGGCTCTGAAGCTGTCACACAAAGTCTCTAACTGCAATCAAACTTGACAGGATAGTTTTCAAAGATGGGTGGCCACACCTCCTCCACCACCAAGAGTAACCAAAGAGTACACACACCACCCGGGAGCAGCAAGGGCCCATGGCAGTGACCTTCAGTATCCATGGAACTACAAATCTTTCAGTAGCAAAATTAAAGCAAAAGCCACTAAAATAACAAAAATAATAACAATACAAATCTTTGGTGGCATCCTGTGGTTTGAGTCAGTGAGTTGGTGAGTTCTGCAGGACTTCATCCCTAGGGAGTCAGAGCTTCAGAACAAAAAGATCCTTTCCACAAAAGGTTTGTAAATACCAGTATTTGAAAAACTTCTCATGTGTTTTATTAGTACAGGAAAACCTCACCATATCTGAAGTAGCTTCTTTATGGGCTCAAATCTACAGAAAACCCAGCCAGTAGCAAGAGCACGATGAGCATTTAAGTAATTCTAAGGAGGCTTACTGAGACAGCACTTGCTTATCAACTACATTTTAAAATGCCGATAAACAAAGTCCATTTTGACTTACCTGTTATCTGCCATCTGAATGGTTTTATCCCCTACAAAAAAAAGAAGTTATCACAAATAACATTCATTGATATTCACAAATATTAACAAACACTTTTTAAGTGGTTGTCTATGGGGGGGGTGGGGATGGACTAGAAGTGGACATGAGGGAACTGTATGGGATGACTTCAAATGTTCTCGATTTTGGCTGGGGTACAGGTAACATGGTGGATCCACTGTCAAAACTCATCAGATTACCCACTTAATGTGTGTAAATTTTACCTCAGAGGAACTCATTCTTTTAAATTTTTTTTCATTGGCACTGAAACAACCAGATTTCAAAATAAGAATGATCTATTCTAGTTCGTCTTCTCTAGAGTAAATTTTAGCAAGAGGAACAAACATACATGCCAGCTCAATTATTTTGGAACCAGCCAAAGCACTTACTAGTGTTTACACTGCCTTTCCAACTGCTACTCACAGGATGATTTCTATTTTCTTTTACTCGTTCTTTCTGTATTTTCAATTACTTCCACGATGACAATGAATGACTCGTGCAAAAACCTTATATAACATACTCAGTGTGATCCTACTTTTATAAGACACATATAAAAATGACGCCCTCTAGATGGTGGAATGAGGTGACTTTCTACCTATAAATATCAAAGAGGGGTACTAGGACGTTTACTTTTTAAATAGGAAAAACTTGATATAAATCAAGACTTTAAAACACAGCCCAAATGCAGCAACTAAGGGCCTAATGGAAAAGGCCTGAAATGCAAATAAAACTGAAGCCTGGTTATGAAGTACCTTAATCTCAGAGGAATTAAACACACTCCAGGGCCTCTTCGAGAACTGACGAGTTACAATCATTTTCTATTTAACTCTCAGTATACCCAAGTGTATGCTCTCCTCTTTCACATATTATAAACAGCAAGATACATGTGTCTTCATAATATTTTTGATGCCAACATTCTAAGAGCTAACACACTTAGCATTTACCACTTGTTAAATACTAAGGTGTTAAAAAAATCTAGTCTGTAATCTTTGGTATCTCTAGAAACATCTTCGTTTATACGGCTTCCCACACCCCAAGTTATTTTAGGTTAAAATCGCAACGGTGGGATTTTGGGTCAAGGAGTATGAATGGATCCTGACACATAGTGCCAAACAGGTTACACACTGACATCAACTATGGTTTGTCTCAGTAACTGAAGCTCTCCATTCCTAACAAGCATGCAACAGCACCCTCCCTGGTCGAAGGAGCCAGCTCCAGCTTTCCCCACCCAGTCAAAATACCTAGTGATGTCACCACGCCCACACTTCCCATACTAGCAATGCACCTATGCGCCCGCCAGGCACTTTCACACCGTGTGCTCACACCGATTTTAACAGGAAGGTATCAGCCCCCACTGGAAGGAAAGGAAGCTGAGGCTCCAAAAGGAGAAACACAGGCTTCAAGGTCATGTGGCCAGTAAGATGTGGATTTCGGCTTCAAATCCAGGTTCTCCTGACCTTTCCATGCCACTAACCACTTCATCTCTTGTTGCCTCTCCCTGCTCAATGCAAGTGTTTTTTTTTTAATATGTTGGAACAGATGACAAGTAACACTTAGTAAGGGCCAAAATTCTGCTGCTCAGCAGTCCCAAGAAATCCACTGTTGTCTAGAAAAGAATGTGCGAGTGTGAAAAATATTCCTTGTCTGTCTTGTTCACTATGGCTTTCCAGAGTCTGTAAGAGCTCCCGGCACAATATGAGTATTACTGGGGTAAGTGCCCTATTTCAGGACGTGGGCCAAAGGGGTTCATTTTTCCATGGAACGACACACTTCAACTTAAAAAGACGCCTTCGATACGATTCACTTTATTTTTATCTATACAAAGGCACATGATATCTAATATCATTTTTGCTGACATGATGGCAAAGCAGTTAAGTTAAACCTGACACAATGTCAGGAAAAAAAAAAGGTGCTGACTCGAAGTCAGAAAGAGAGAAACAAAACAATGACTTTCAACAACGAGAAAGAAAATAAGTTGGGGATCAAAAAAATAAACCCAGAAAATGCCCAGAACATAGTAAACACACAATAAATCATCAGGCTTTGAACTGAGTTTGAATCCCACCCCCCTCATTTCCTGGCTATGCAATCTCAAGTAATTTCCTCTGTATTTCCTCATACATCAACTAGAAGACAATGCCCACCCAACAGGCTGTTGTGAAAATAAAGTAACACACCAAGAGCCTAGTACATGGCAGTGCTCCCATTTCTCCATCCACTTGTATAACTAAGAAGTGCTAGAATATAGATTATTCTACCTATAGCTTGATGTGAAACCATCACAGTGAGTTCCTTCAAACACTGCCCCCTTTATATAAGGAAAATGTAAAGTGGTGACATTATAAACAGCTAGAGTTCAATTAGTCAAGTTTCATCATTACAAGGATGGCCTTTGTTCACTTTTGTTTAGCAATTCCAAAGACTGCTAAAATAAAAAGTTACAAGGAGAAACCCAACATGCAGAGATCAGAAAAATAGCCTGATTAGGAAAGTTCTCCCACTCCTAAAATGCAATCAAGTCAAAATATGAAAGGGATACCATACAGAGGAATAGTCTGCATTTCCCTCTCACGGTCAAAAACTGGGACTTAGTCTACAATTTTAAAATTTGGCTTGGCACGCAAATCCCTACAATTACCCAAACCAGCGGTCTGCTTTTACTTATATATTAATTTAATTTTACTCTAAACAGAATAACCGTTTTCATGGGGAAATAAGATTTTAATTTGTGTAGTATATTACCCAATGTAACTTTAAACCCCTAATTTTCACTGAAAACACTTAGTAGCTTAGAATAACCATTAAATTTCAAATTGGGCAACTCTGAGTAAAAAAGAGGAAGTAAGCTGAAGGGTCCAGTCACCCTATACAGCCTCTAAATTTTATAAGTTTATTATCTCTCTTAATGTAAGTCAAAGGTCCTAAGTGTTCCTAAGCATCTTTGCATGAGCTAACTGAATGATCAGAAGGAACTTAAACGCAACAGATATGCCTGTACCAAACCCTCTGGAATTTCACCATAGTCTGTAAGTCACATTCATTTAGGAGCTCTCAAGCATAATGTGGCTCATCCACAGGGCTGAGGGGCGGCAGTCTAACTAGGTATGGGGCACAGGTACAAATCCTCCAAGAGCTCTAGATCATGGCTTAGCTAGGACCACCTCAAAAGGGGCAGAAGAACAACCTGCTCTAATAATCGGGAAAACCCTGTAAGGCATCCAAAGGCTCCACCCACATAACCTGGTCAGTACCTGGAGCCTGGGGGCAGCCCCGGCCTCAGGGTAACGCCCAGATCACCAGCTTCCTTGAGCAGTCTACAGAAGCAGTCCATAGTCAGGCCCCTAGTACTAGAAGCTGGTTAACTGTGTTGGTTAACTACACCAGCAGGTAGGTGAAAACTTATCCTAAAGTAAACCACCAAACAATTCATGTCGGTTTCCAAATGAATGGAAAGTTTTCTTGTTCAACAAACCCTTCATTTATACTTGCCATCTCTTTAGCTGTTAAAAAAATAAATAAAAGCGGTTGTCCAGATCTGAAATTCCTACAATAGTCCTTACCTTAAGTTAAAATTAACTTCAATCAGACTTAAGGTATCAGTTTCCCAGATAAAACTTCCCTAACCCCCAAAGGTTCATCTGGTATGTGTGTGCTTCCTTTTTCTTTTCTGTCATTTATCCAAAAATTTTAATTTTAAAAAATTACATTTATCTGCTTATAGATAACTAAGATTGGCAAACAGATTAATTACTGAAGCTAGGTGATAGGTGTGGGTGTGCGTATGTGTGTATGGGGGTGTGGGCCAGTCACTAAGTCTTCATTATTATTCCCCAGTACAGGGCTTGGCCTGAGACAGGTGGTCAATAAATCTCTGCCTGATTAATGAGTTCACATGGAATGAATGAATATATATATTTGAAGACAAGTCTCAAGGACCCAGAACTGACATTTAGTAACAAGAACTGACAGAATATATTTCTAAGAACAAATTTAAGGCTTGACAGTGAGTGGTCAAGCTCAAAAGGCCAAGGTGATAAAGTGATACTTGTCGTTTCCACACTACAAAAATTCATGGCCTCTCTTGCTACTAAACACTCACAACATTTAAAATTTGATGGCAGATGAAGTATAGCAGCCCCGCTTTCTCTTAAGAGAGGCAGTGTGGAAAACCACTGACGAGCAAATGAAAACAATTACATCTACATCACTATTTCTTAAAAATTTCACAAAGGTCAAACAAAATTCTTCATTATCTACTCTGCAATAAGGGTTTTCCAACAACAAGTATGTGCTCAAATCCACAGAAGATGCTACAAAGTCTAAAAAACATACAATTCTAGTTTAGGGAGGTAAAGGTCAAACAAAACGACTATTTGCTGAACCCCAAGGAATCAGTGGAAATCATGGCAGAACAATTTTCAGCAGTGATGCTGTACTGGCTACTTTCTACTTCTAAAATCACCCTGGTTGTGGCATAATCAAACTAAGTAATATGAGCCTAAAAAACACTTTCCTTTAAATAAACAGCAAGTAAGCACTCGAGATAGCAACCCCAAATCAAAATCCCAATAAACCAAATGCCTCCTCCCTAGGTGGGACTCAACTCCCAGGTGTAAGTCTCCCTGGCAACATGGGACATGGCTCCCAGGGAGGAGCCTGGCCCTGGTATTGTGGGATTGACAATATCTTCTGGACCAAAAAGGGGAAAAGAAACGAAACAAAATAAAATTTCAGTGGTTGAGAGATTTCAAATAGAGCTAGGAGGTCATTCTGGAAGTTACTCGTATGCAAGCTTCAGCCAGAAACTGCAGTTTGCCACAGTATGTCGAGCCCCAACCAACAATATTCCTGAAAATCCTGAAGAATATCCTAGGATCTATCTAAGACTCTATAGATGTTTTACCTTACAAGTTTATTGTTTCAGAAACTTAAAACCTGCAGGTTGTTCCTATGCCACATAAGTCTTGAAACTTAGAGGTACCAATCTCTCCCAGAACATCAACCAGTTTCATTCTCGTATCCCATAACGTTGGCACCCCTTTTCAGCCCGAAGAAGATAGAATAGTCGTTGTCCAGGTATCTCTGAAGATTGAAAGAATGACGAAATGAGTGGGAGGAGTCGTAAAGGAGGATTTAGGATTTGACAGATGTTCATGACCACTGACCCTATTCCTTTGTCGTTTCCCATGTATTACAGTAGCCAGAAGGAATACTGAAAATGTTAGCCTTCATCTTTGATAATGATGGCATAGCCATGAAGTTTTTATCTTGTGACCATGTGACTGCAAAAACCTTGGGACTGACACTGCCTTTTTCCAGTGTATAGGTAGATGAGTAGTAAAATAAAGACATACATGAAAAAAAAATAGGTTGGGAATATGAGGGAAAAATACCCCTAAGTAAACTATGAACAAGTTAACAGTACTACTTTAATAACCTTTCATCAATTGTAACAAATGTAACTACTGTTAAAAAAATTGAATTACAAAAAAGTGCCATCATCAATTGTAATAAATTTTGCACACCAAGTGTTGGTGGTGGGGTGGTGTATGGGAATCCTGTATTTTATGTAGGATGGTTCTGTAAACCCACAACTTTTCTAAAATCCCGACAAGCTCCTGGTGGCTGACGTCCTCAAGCAACAGCCACCCTGGGGTGCCAGAGCAAGCAGCCCCACACACACCTCATGCAGATGTGGCCTCCTACTCCCTTGGGAATTTAAATCACTCTCTTGCCCACAAACACACACCTCATGCAGATGTGGCCTCCTACTCCCTTGGGAATTTAAATCACTCTCTTGCCCACAAACAAACAAACAATTTAAGTCCTCCGGCACAATACTTGGAAATTCAACATAAGCTTAAAAAAAAAAAACCCACAGTTTTTAGACTAATACAGGAATTGCAGACAACCAAAGGTAAGGAAAGAGAACAACTCAAAAAATAAATAACTCTGAACCCCAGTTGGCCATTTATACAGCATCTCTTCAGGAGGCTAAAAATGAGCACCTCCTCATGAGAAGAAAAACTGGGTTCCCATCCCAGCAGTCAGAGAACTGCAGATACAGGAAACCAATGTGCTCTCAACAGGGGTGCTAAAACTCTGGAGAGGTAGTGAGGAAACACATTCCATCTTGAAATGCTTAATCCCTGTAACGCATGAACCAGTCGCACAGCTAAAAATCTCTAAGCTCAAAATACCACAAGCCCAACAACTAAGGCCAATTCACAAAACCCAAATGCCCTATGCAGGTTTAGTGGACGGCTTCCTAAAATATATGCATCCTTTTCAGAATTTAGTTTAACAAGGTTATCAAACCTGAAAGCCATAGTCAGCCATTACAAGGAATCCAATCAACTTCTCCAAACACTATTCTATACTGGTTTTGAAAAATAGTTTAAGATTCAAAGCTCATATAACACAATTCACAACAGAAGTGTTGGGATGTTATAATATGCTGGTACAGATAAGTGCAGAAACTTTAAATCAGTAACAGTGATCAACAAAAGAGAAAAAAAAAAGCTGCTAACATGTGTCGTAACAACTATTTAAGCCAGACAGCAGTAAAGTATTAAAATAATTCATAAAATCGTACCACAAGACGAGAAAAGTAAAATGCGAACAAAGGTGCCCCAAAGTAAACTCGGAAAGGCTACTTCAGCCATAACACGAGTCCCTTCTATCACGATGATTCTACAGGAAATTAAGTTTGAAATAGTATTTTTTCTGACCAACAAGGCCTCGTCCTTGATTGTTCCTTTCAATTCTTAGAAGAAATAGGGTAATTTATCTTCAAAAGATGAAAGAGAAATTTTTTCTTGGCCAAAAGAAGGAAGCAGATAATAAATTGAGAAAACACCTCCTGGGGTTTCTTTCTCCTGCCAGTTCCCCTCAACAGCTAAACTACTAGATAACTCTGGTTTTTAAACCATTGCCCTCTTCCTTATTCTTACTCATTTAATCTTTGGACTATTTCCCTATTCTATCACCACCTTCCTTCCCCTGAAGCTCATTTTACACTTGCATGTTATTTATTCTCCAAACCTGAAATAATCTCCTGACTCTACTATGTATGTGCCTGGTCTTATGTGGAATCACCAAATCTAGACTTCAGTGAGGCTTAGTGCAATAATGAAAATCTACCTCTCCATTAACAAAGTTCTTTCATTCCCTCTGCAGAAGCAGGAAACCTAGACAAAGTCACAAACAACAATAACAACAAAAACAAACTGAACAAAACCAGTGGAGTTACCAGTGGAGGCACCACACTGGTTCTGGACAAAACCCACCTAGGTTTTAATCCCAACTATGTCACCCTGGACAAATCACTATTCTTTATCTTCCAGGGCCTTACTTTCCTGGTAAGTGAAATGGGGAAAATAGTAGTGTTTCTCTCACAGGTTACCAGATTATACGAAATCAGTTAGCATATGTCAAGTGCATAGAATAACCTCTGGCACGTGGTAGACAACAAACATTAACTGTTAAAGGGAGCTGCCATTACTGCAAGACAGCAACTTAAAAAACTACTTCTTAGCTTATTCTACATACTGTACATTTTTAAAAGAAGAGAATTTCAAAAGCCTGTTTTTATATGGTATACCATTGTAAGTGCAGGAAGATGGAGCAGGGATTACTGTCAAGTCTGAGAAAGTACCGGAACCAAAGTTCAGACCAATGCGTCCTAACCTTTTCTGGATTAGACTCCTTTAGGAACATGAAAGGAACAGACCTGCTCCACCTTCACCCTTGTGGGTAACTTGACAACGTCAGAGATTTAACGACTTTCAATGCTGGACTCAGAATGACTGACCCTAAAGTCGGGCTGCCTCATCAGCTCGGACTTGCCTGCCAAGCCAAGAGTTGTGAAAGATGCAGATCTTCCCACCACCAGACAATCCTCTGTGATAACCAAAAGTATTCAGAAAAGGAGGGGGGGTTAAAAAGCAAGTGGCTTGATCACCAGATAAAGTACACAACAAGTGACTGGGGATTAAAGGCTCTTTCAGAACATAAAAGTGTACTTCTCTGACCCTCTCTGAAGGGGAAGAAATGCCTGGAATGCTCCCTGCTCTGACAGGGAAGAAATAATGCTTTTCTCTTCTAAAGGACCCGATGCCCACCTCTGCCGGGTAATCCAGTCCGCCCGAGTTTACTCGGCTCCCTAGCTGGTCTCGGATGACGGACACCGAGCCCTTTCTCTAGTGAAGCACATGCTGCCCGGCGCCTCTTTCTGGCTCTGGAGCGGCCCAGAACAGCTAAAATCAACGCAAAGGTCTTTATCTCCTTTCACACAAGCCTGCAACCCAAGCGAACTTGAGAAAGAAAACCCCATTGTTCGCCCGCTTTCAGCCCGACGGCCACAGTCGTGCGGCGGTTAAAACTCGGCTTCGGGGAGGGTTGGTCCCGTCCCCTCCCCACTACGGAAACGCGAAGCCTGAAGGAACAGCCGCTGCGTCCCCCGCGCGAATCGCCGCGGCCCGGAGCTCGGCGGGCCTGGCTTTCCGGCAGAGCACGTGCGCCTGCTCGAGTTCGCGGGAGATTTGACTGCACGCGGCTCCGGCGGGAGGGAGCCGCCTGGAGAGCCCCGGCCTCCGCCACCCCGGGACGGCCCCACCGGCGGCTGCGCGCTCCCCGGCGCCAGGGCAGCCCTCCCCAAGAGCCGGCCCGGGCAGGGGGCCGCCGCCGCAAGGCCGCCCGGAAGGAGAACAAAGCCGCCGCCTGACCTTCAGCGGCCCGAGCGGGGGCGCGGGGAGGGGCCGCCCGCTCCCCGCCCGCTTTCCCGACGACCGCCGGCCCCGGGCCGCTTCCCGAAAGAGGCGAGCGCCCCGCAACCCGCCCCGGCTCCACGGACCGCACCCCGCGCGCCGTTACCCGGCCCGAGGCTTCTGTCTCCGCACCTCACGCCTCCTGCGGCAGCAGCGGCGCGGCTGCTCCCCTCGCTCCGGTTGCTGCGCCGGCGTGGCCGCCAACAACGCCGCCTCCCATTGGTCGAGCTCCGCCAGTGCTCGCCCCCGGTGCCACCCTGGCTCCGCCTCCCCCCAGCAAAAGGGGCTGCGATTGGGCCGGCGGCTCGGGTCAGGGTGCGGACTGCGACCAATCAGGGGGCCGCAGGGAGGGCGCCGCGCCGCGCTCGCAGCGCGCGAGCCGTATGCAAACGAGGGCGTGGTGCAACCCCACGCGTCCTGCCGCCTCTTTATGGAGACCCACGTGGGGCGGCCGGCGGGGCCGAGTTTCGTGGCATGGGCGCCCCTCGGCCCCGCCACTTGGCCCTCCTGCCACCTCCTCATCGCCTTCTCCGACCCGGCTCTCCAGCCCCGGGGCCCCGATGGCCGCCCAGAGTGAATCCATCTTCCCTGCCGTCCCCCTCCTCCAGTCCCTCCTCGTGCCTTCAGAGTTTCGCTGGTCGGATCCTGTCCATCCATCCTTCCCGCTCCCCGTGCTGGGAGCGGAGCTCCTCTCCATTTCTCTCCCGTTCGTCCCTTAGGCCCCAGGTTGGGGTCGCTTCCTTCTTGAGCCCTAGGTGGAACAGGGCCCCGCCCACTCCGCAACAGTGGAGACCCCGGGCCCCTCTGTGCGCTCGGCGTCCAGGGCGGACCAGAAGGGGCGCCTGGCCCTCGGGTGGGGCCGTGTGTGTGTATGTCGTGGGCAGGTGACGCTAACTCCCCAGCCCTGTCCAGCCCTCTCAGGGTGCCCTCCAGCCCGCCCCCGGGGTGGGGAGTGGAGGTTGGGGTTTTGCCAGGGGACCTAACCGGCTCCAGCCTGCCTGCATCACACAAGCGGTAGGAAAGCATCAAGCTAAAAGCAACTTGGGCAAGATGATAATATGGTCGGAAAATCAGACCCGCATGTCCCCACTTCTTGAGGTTGGTTGATTTCCTGCTCTACAGGGAAGGTTGTGGGTCTTTATTTTTGTCCATTGTTTCCGGAAATTTTGTCTTTCTTTGGGTGGGCTCCTTTTGCAACAACTTCTAATTCATTTTTTTTGACAAGTGATTCCTGTTCTATGCTGTTTATAACCATATTTTGGCAACATCTACAGGCTCATGATTGGGGATTGTTAAAGACATCACAGTAGGGTGAAACCTGAGGGTATCAGCATTTGCCCAGGCCTGACCTCCATGGGGGAGCTCAGTGTTGCCCCCCTCTGAGGGGGTGGGGAGCCTCCATTCCTGTTTGCCTTCTTTGGATTTTCTGATTTTTCTGTAGTGATCATGCTTTGCTTTTGCGGAGGGGGCAGACAGCACAAGCAACAAGAAAACTACAAAGGAAAAGAACCCAAGCATTTTCAGGTCTGAGGGTCTCTCCTATTTAATAAAGACTCAAATCCTTCTGAAGCCGTACTTGGAAGTCAGGGAGCGGGCAATGCCTGGAGAACCCATGGGTGGCACCCAGGTGGCTGAAGCCCCCTGGGGTTACCATGGGGTAAGCCAGGCCAGACAGGCAGCCTCTCCCCAGGGTCACTCCAGCCACTGGTGGGAAGGTGGGTGTTGGGATGGAATTGTGTCCCCCCAAAGACATGTTCAAGTACCAACCTTGGACCTGGTCATGTGAACTCGTTTGTAAACAGGCTCTTTGAAGATGTGATTAGTTTAGATGAGGCCAGTCTGGATTAGGGTGGCCTGATCCACAATCCACTGTGACTAGTGTCCTTAAAAGTAATTTGAATAGACACAGACGACTGATGCAGAGACAGAGGGGAAGATGGTGTGTGACGGAGGCAGACAGACACTTACACTGTGGACGGGCCACAAGCCCGTCAGAACCCTGCAGACTTCAGAGGGACATGGCCCTGCCGACACCTTGGTTTTGGACTCGGGATCTCCAGAACCGTGAGAAAACACATTTCTATGGATTAAAGCCAATTAGTTGATGGAACTTTGTTGCTGCAGCCGGAGGACGACACCCACCAGAGCTTTCCATGGGTGACGCTGTGGAGTGTGTCGAGGTAGCCCTGGGCTTTGCAGCAGGGAACAGGGATAAAAGGGCAGGGAAAGGGCAGGGTTCTGGGGTCAGAACCCTGGGGCCAAACCCCTGCTCTACCTCGTTCTAGCTGAGTGAGCCAGCACAAGGCGGCAGGGGGACCGCTTGATGCTGGAGTTGGCCCTCCATGGGGAAGGACGGGGACTGCCAGGCCTTGGAACCCCTGGCCTGGTGTCAGCTCCCCCAAGGCTCTACTGACAAGTCAGCGTGCTGAGAATGGATGGCCTTCCGGCACAGGCCCGGGCAGCCCATGTCGAGACCGCTGGGGCCTGCAGCCTGCTCCTGTCTGCCTGTGGCTGGACACCGCCTGGAGAAGCCATCGGGCCCAGGCTGGGGGTCAGGAACTCGGCTGTGCACACCTGCAGCTGCCCACACACACAGATGTACAGGAACACGCATACACACGTGCACGCATACGTCCGGGCCAGTCCCTTGTGGGTTCTTGTTTTTTTTTTTTTTTTAATTCATTTTGAACCAATTTCAAATTTACAGGAAAGTTGCAAGCAATACAAAAAATAATACAGAATTCAAACATGCTGCCTACCCAGACACCAACTTTGAGCATTTTGCCACATTCGTTATATCATCCTAGGTGGTGGTTTGGAGCTGAATGTACCCTGAAAAACATGTTTTTAAACTTAATCCTTTCCTGTGCGTGTGAACCCATTGCAAGTAGGACCTTTTGATGAGGTCGCCCCTGTTAAGGTGTGGCCCACCTCCGTCAGAATGCGTTTAATCCTGTTACTGGAGTCTTTTATAAGCAAAATGAGATTCAGCTAGAGAGAGAGAGAGAGCCATAACAAGCAGGAAGGTGAAGGTCAGCGGAGCCCAGAAGAGAAGGGGAGGCCGCCATGCCTGCAGCCACGTGACAAGCTAAGGCGCAGGGATCGCCACAGCCAGCCCCTGAACCCCACCCAGTCTTCGGGGAGAAAGTATCACCTTGATTTGAACTTCTCCTAGCCTCACAACTGCAAGCTAATAAATTCCCATTGTTTGAGCCAACCCATTGCCTGGTATTTGCTTGAGCAGCCAAGAAAACAAACTGTCTGTCCATCCATGCATCCATCCGTCTATTTTCTAAACACTTGAGAGTAGGTTGTAGGCATCATGCTCCTTTACCTTTTAATACTTTCATGTACTTTTCCTAAAAAACAAGGATATTCACTTGTGACAACCTTAAGTATAATTATCACATTCAAGAAATTGAACAGATATAAAACTTACAAAATTTTCATATGTGCCAATAATGTCCTTTCAGGCCTTTTCTCCTGTTAGTAGATCCATCCAGGATCATGTCCTGCGTTTAACAGTCTTCCTCTGTAGTCTCTCTCTTTATTAAATTATGGTTAACATCTTACAATGTAAACTTGCCCATCTCAACCACTCCCAAGAACACCATCCAGCCGGATTAGTTACATTCCCAGTGTTGGGCTACCCTCACTTCCATCTGCTTCCAGAACTTTCTCATCACCCCAGAGACCCTGCCCTCTTAAGGCCCTGTTCCTTTGGACTTGGAGGAGGGTCCCCTGGGCCTGAGAGCAGACTTCTTGGGGGTGTCAGTGATGCCACAGCCCTCTGACCTCATCCTCCCTTGCCAGTTCCCTCCTGCCACTTGGGCCCAGGTGGATGGTCACCTCTGTGGGGCCTTCCTTGCCCCCTCCCGGCCGCTGCCACACCCCTGCCTTATCCCCAGCCTTCACAGCTGTTTGTGCCTCTCCCCGCCTGCTCCCTGACCCATCCCCACCATCAGCAAGGCTTGGGGTGGTAGGGAGGGTTGGGGCAGATTCCTGAGAACCGGGACAGTGGCCAGCAGGGCAGGGGTGGGCGTGTGCTGTGGGCAGAAGGCACAGAGGTACAGAGGGCGGGTGGCAAGTGCCACAGAGCCTTCTGGGCCCTACAGATAGCCAGGGTGGCTCACGTCCCTGAAGAGATTCCTTTGGGGAGCCCTGCTGGGAGGCAAGCCAAAGCGGGGGCCACAGGGTGGGAATTTGCCTGACGGAGGTTCCCAGGGGCCGAGAGGGCTGGAGGGCAGGCCGAGCCTCAGTATCATCTGCCCTGGGAGCGATGGGCTTGGGGACACCAAGGACCCCACCCCGAGTCCTTTGCCCACATACAGCATTTTCACAATGAGCTATAAGCAGAAAGGGGAACCAGGTGGCCATGTGGCGGGTCTCGAGCAGAATGTCCTGTACATGTTGTGAGAATTAGATTCAATTTTAGCTTTCACACAGGGTGGGGGCAGCTCAGGGGAATGGCAGAGGGACAAGAAGCCAAGCTATAATCCATGGCCGGTCCCCCAGTTTATCCGCCCACTGTCCTTGCAAGGTGAGGGGTGGTAGAGGTTCCTAAAATAGCTTCATAAGTTGTTACCAAACTAGCTCAGACTGGTTCTGCAGAAGAACAAAGGAAAGAGGGGTGGAGACTTGTTTCAAATATTTCAAGTTTGCCCAGGAGACTTTTTTTCAAATGTTTCCAATTTGGGCTGGCTGCATGTTTCAAATTTCCCCCGGCTAGTTAGGCTTGTTGAATAGAATGAAACCTCTGAAGTATCAGCCACTGGAGAAACAGGGGAGGGACTTGCAGTTAGGCGTAGGGAATAAACACTGCTGGGTGTATTGTTCTGTGCACCAATGCCCCACATCTTGCTTGGGCGCCCGTTCTTGCAAGATCGTGAATAAATTCTTTTCTTCTCCACAATCGGGTGAGCGTTTATTCCTTTCAGGAATAGTGCTTGATTCTCACAATGTCTTCTCTGAAATTGGGGGACATGCCTCGCCTGCCTGCACTGAGACGTACTTTCTGTCCTCCACAACAGCTCCGAGTGGATTTATTTAAATGAAGCCTTAAGACTTAGCAAATACGTTTTTCTGTTGACGTGAATGAAGTTATGAGAATGGACAGTGTCCCCAAAGAATTGAAAACAGGTGTTCAAACACACGTATGGCCCAGCAGCACTGCCACCTGGGCCCAAAGGTCGAGGCAGCCCCAGTGTCCACTGACAGATGGACGGACAAACAGAATGGGGTCCGTTCACCAGGGGACATTGTGCAGCCACAAGGGAATGACGTTCTTACACAACATGGATGAGCCTTGAAAACACAATCCTGAGTGAAAGAAACCAGATGCAAAAGGACAAATATTGTAGGATTCCAGGTATATGAAATGTCCAGAATTAGTAAATCTGCAAAGACAGAAGGCAGATTGGTGTTTGCCAGGGGCTGGGCGGAGGGAGGCATGTGGAGCACGTGCTCAGTGGGTTTGGGGTTTCCTTTAGGGGTGATGAAAATGTTTTAGAATTGCCCAGAGGTGGTGCTTGCACAACACTGTGAATGTACTAAATTGCTCAGTTTAAAATGGTTAATTTTACATATGTGAATTTCACCTCCGTTAATTCTTAAAGACTGGACTCTGTTCTGGAAAGCCTGGACTGTCCTCATGCCAACTGCCTGTGCTCGTGGGAAGTGGCCCCTGCAGGCAGGTGGTCCCTCTGCCTCCCAGCAAGGCAAGTGGCCCGGGCGGCCTTGAGTTTCGGGGGACTTGGTGCTGAGCCCCCCACCCCGGGTCGGCCCCTTGATCTGTGCCCCCTTGCAGGCCCTGTGCCATCCTGGGTCCTGAGCTGGGCGTCCACCCCCAGGTTGCCCCTCCAGCCGTCCTGGGGCAGTGTTTCTTATGTCCTCACATCTGCAGTTTGCACGTTTCCCAGGCCTCGGGGACGCACCCAGAGGTTTCCCGAAGTCTCCGGGGGTGGCTTCTGCTTCACCCTTGATGCCCAGATAGAACAGGCCATGCCCACCTCCCAGAGACTTGCCCGAGACCCTGGACTCTGAAAGGTGTGTTCACTTCTGTCCCTGGAGACACCCAAGCTTTTGTGATGCCAAAGCCCTGAATTTTTCGTGACTCTTAGTTTCTTTTCTGATTATCCTGCAGATGGGGGAAGCACCAGAAAATGGATTTCTGTTCAGCCAAGTCCATTTTTAACCAGGAGGGTGTGGCTCCTTCCAAGCTGAGCTGCCCACGTGCCCTGGCTCATGGCCAGTCCTCCCTGTCCCAGGGACCCCCATGCCCACTGCCCAGGTCTTTGAACCACCCGGCAGGGGGTCGAGAGCACCATGCTGCTGCTCAACAGCTTCTGTGGCTCCCTACTGCTCTCCTCATCAGGCAGAGATGGGACTGGCATCGGACTGTTTAAAAGCTCCTGGATGACTCAAAGTGCAGAAGCGCTAGGTCGGAGCTCCCTGGTGCGGCTCCAAGGCTCCTGGCTGCCCAGTGGGCTTTGACTCCCAGGCATCCTGGTGTGGCCCTGCCCTTGAGCCAACCACCCTGCTCCCCATTTCAGGGCTTGGGCACACACTGTCCCAGCCTCTCTGGGCAGGTCCTCCTGGTGCTCGTCTCCTGGGCTCAGGCAGGTGGCCCCTGGAAGGCCTGCCCTGCCTGAGCTTTCTGCCCCTGGGCTGGCCCCAATGCTGCCCGCTGCCCCCACCGGCCTGAGCCCCAAGGACAGACACAGTGCCTCGTCCCTTCGCACCCCAAGGCCCTTGGGGCTATGCGGTATTACGAGGCTTTACCAAGTGATGGAAACGCCCTGGCACCCCCACCTCTGGAGGAGGAAACGGGGACATGGGCGGCTGGTCAACTCGCCAGGCCCCACAGCTGGAAATGGCCAGACCAAAACCAGCAGGCCGGGGTGGGGCCTCACTGTGCTGCCCACCGGGTGCCCCTGCAGCGGGCAGAGGAAGCAGCAGCCCTGGGAGCACCCTGCCTGTCTTCTGCCTGGGCCACGGTGAAATGTGACCGTGCACCAAGAAAACGCAGCACCACGAGGACGTATGAGGGAGGAACGCTCTTCTAGCATTGTGACATCAGAAACCAGCCACGGATGACCACAGCAGAAGAGGGGCACACAGCTGTGAACCTCAAACCCTCCGAAGGAAAGGTCTGAAAGGCCTCCTGGACCCTTACAGGGGTTTTCTTATGGGGACTTTGAATCTCTACTTACATTGGTAATTTTCTATATTATTTTATTTTTTAAAAATGAGTATGTAATGTCTTTATAACAAACACACCCAAGACTGGAGGGAAAACAGGAAGGCATAAATCTGGTTTTTAAAGCAGAAAGAGCTTCCAGGCCCACAGAAGAAAGTTCTGCTAGGCTAATCAGTACTGTGCAAGGTGAAACGTGACCTCATCGTGTTCCAGAAGGGCTGGCTGTGGCTTGTGGGTGCGCAGAGGCCAGTTCTGAACCCCCACTGCCCAGGGGGCCCTTCTGGAGGGCACGGCCAGCCCATTTGCCATCTGGGGAGACTGAACCTGCCTGGGATACTTCTGCGGTGGGGGTTCAGGCTGCCTGAGGGGGTCCTGAGATTCAGCCTGGAAGGATCTGAGAAAATGGGGAGTGGGGGAGAAAGACGAGGCACCCAGTGGAGGGAGGCTGTGGTACAGGAACTGGCCTGAGTCACCCGACGGTGGTCTGAATGGGGCTGGGAGGGGCAGGACACTGTTTGCTGAGGGACCCCTGCAGCTGGCAAAGACTGGCCCTTCCAGGCACCGGGACCTTTGGAGTGTCCATCGTGTGCAGTGATAGCATTTGCATACATGCCATTTCAGACTTGCACTGCTGAGTCTTTGGGTTAGTTTCCTAAGAACAGGACTGCGAGGACAAAGAATCAACACATCTCCGGTTAGATCCTGCCCAGCTGCCCCTGCTAGCGTGTGGCACTTCCCGTTTCCTAACCCAAGCGCCAGTAGCTTTCTCTTCTGTCCTGAAGGATCCCACCTGGTGCTAAGCTTTTGCAGGCATGAAGCAGGTAGCGACTTGCACCAACACCCTCCTTGGTGCTAAGGGAGGGCCAAGCGGTGAGCGACCCCAGCCCTGGGCACTGGTGAGGCCACACGGTGGCTACGCTGAGGACCCCCGTCGCACGCTGGACCTGGGATCCGCCAGCGCTGATGGCAGCCCCAGGCAGCTCGCCAGGCCCTGCCCTGCTGAGCCACCCCTTTTGGCCACATGTTGAGCTGCTTTTGGAGAATCTGTGGTTTGTTTATTCTTAGAGCCTGTGCCAGTTTGAATGTATTATGTGCCCCCAAACGCCATTATCTTTGATGCAGTCTTGTGGGGCAGATGTTTTCGTGCTGATTAGATTTGCTTGGAATGTGCCCCACCCAGCTGTGGGTGATGACTCTGATGAGATATTCCCATGGAGGCGTAGCCCCACCCATTCAGGGCGGGCCTTGATCAGTGGAGCCATATAAATGAGCTGACATAACAGAAGGAACTCAGTGCAGCTGTGAGTGACGTTTTGAAGAGGAGCTACAGCCAAGAGGGACACTTTGAAGAAAGCACAGGAGCTGCAGATGAGAGACAGTTTGAAGACGGCCATTGAAAGCAGACTCTTGCTCTGGAGAAGCTGAGAGAGGACAAATATCCCAGGTGCAACTAAGAGTGACATGTCTGAAGAGGAGCTGCAGCCTAGAGAGGAACGTCCTGGGAGAAAGCCATTTTGAAACCAGAACTTTGGAGCAGACGCCAGCCATGTGCCTTCCTAACTAACGGGTTTTCCGGACACCATTGGCCATCCTCCAGTGAAGGTACCTGATTGCTGATGTGTTATCTTGGACACTTTAAGGCCTTAACACTGTAACTCTGTAACCAAATAAACCCCCTTTTATAAAAGCCAATCCATCTCTGGTGTTTTGCATTCTGCAGCATTAGCAAACTAGAACAGAGCCCGAGAGGCAGAGCGGGCAGCCTTTGGGGGCGTCAGCAGGTTCTGTGAGCTCAAGCCTGTCTTTCATCTACTTGAACACCTTCCAGTGTGCCCAAGCACCACAGAGTAAATGCCAGCCGTCAGCACGGGGAGCGACCCCTTGGCTCAACTGCCCCAGGTGCCCGGATGACAGCTGCTGACTGGGCAGCAGCTCCCGGGCAGGCGCAGGGCTGACGGCAGAGGGAGGGCCAGGGGTCTTGCCGCTTGGGTGCATTTATTATCAGTGTCTCAAAGCTGATGAGGACGTGAAGGTACGTGAAGAGAATTCTTAATTTCGGACAGGCAGACAACTGTAAACACGATACACACAGCACATCTGTCGTCTTCTCCTCTCACTCCGGGCTGCCGTTCTGAACCATCTTCAGATACTCCTTGTGGAGCTTTTCCTGCGCTTCGAAGAGCTTCTTCAGCTTCTTGGCTTGCCCCTTGCTGAGCTCTTTGCCTTCGGTGTCGTGTGTGGGCAGACCCTGCAAGGACAAGGGTACAGAGCGGCTGTTAGCCC
This sequence comes from Bradypus variegatus, assembly GCA_004027775.1. Classification (NCBI taxonomy): domain Eukaryota; kingdom Metazoa; phylum Chordata; class Mammalia; order Pilosa; family Bradypodidae; genus Bradypus; species Bradypus variegatus. The sequence continues at coordinate 64,444 of PVKY010000154.1, forward strand.
CTGCACGCAGCTGTGCACGCCTTTCCTAGTGCTCGGTCTCGAAGGCTGGCCCTGCTGGCTGTGGTGTGCTGGAAACTGAGGGACAGACACCCACGGCTACTTGGGTGCTCGGCCGGCTCTGGGGCTGGCACACAAGTTGGGCAGGGCCCACCCGGCCCCTGAAAGGGGGAGAGAAGCAGCTGGAGTCGGGGGAGCCCTGCCCATGGGGTGCCGAGGGGCAGGGTCCCCTGGGAGCCCTAGCTCTGTCCTGACACGGCTGCTCAAATCTAAGCAACAAATGAGCCCAGGAGCCTGGAGGGATGGTGTGAGGCTCTGGAGGCTCCCTCTTAGGCCTGAGATGGGACGGCAGGAAGGCAGGAACGCAGGCCACAGGGGCAGCTGCTGGGCCTGTGCTGACGTGGCCCTTCTGTCCAGCTTTTAGGGGTCCCTGGTGACACCTCCTCAGGAGGTTCCATTTCCAGTAATGAAACATGGCCCTGGCCATGAGCCCTGGCAGCCGCAGCGAGCCTGGCCCCAGAGAGGTGGTGGGAGGCGTCCCCACCAGAGCTGGCCTGGAGACGGGGGGCAGGCACAGCTGACCAGCTCCCAGGCAGGCCTCGGCCCCTCTGGACAGGCAACAAGGGTGCATCATTGGATGCACTGACCCTAAAACAAGGCATCAGGGGTTCCCTTTTCCCTTAAAAACTCTCCCCAAAGAGAAACCCTGCTAGCTCAAGGTTGATACCTGTGGTCACCCAATTGAACACAACCCGACATTGTTCCAGAAAGAAAGAAATGAGCACTTACGTTCTCATCAAACTTGGAGTATTTGTCATTTTCGGACAAGAACATTTCACTGGGGGGAATCTTCATCTTCGCCAGCTTCGCTGCCTGGGACACACAACACACACGTGGCTGCAACGCGCAGCTGGCAGGGGTCCCCGCTACCACCCAACACCCCTGCTCGCACCTCCCCCACAAAGTGCTCCCAGACCCTCAAACTCAGAGCCCCATCACAGACAGGGAGAGGGGTGAAAGCAGGGCAGGGGGAACTTAGAGGGGAGGACGTTAAAACAATAACCACTACATGTGCCCCCCGAAGGGAGCCGCAGGGGCAGAGCTGCTCAGGGAGGGTGCTGGGGCCAGCTGTGCAGCCCCCTGCCCCAGGCATGCAGGCGCTACCTCCTGTTCCTGCTTCCTCCTGGCGGCCTCCTCTTTCTTCCTTCTCCGCTCCTCCTCGACCTGGGAAGGCAGCACATGGGCGGGTGGGCAGGCCTGAAGGCTGGCACAGGAGGAGCTGGGGCTCAATGTGGGACCAGCCCCGACTCTCCCCCTGTGGCCTTGGGGCCAGGGCCTGAGCCGGCGCCCGGGTGAACACAGCCCTGGCAATGGGGAGACGCTGGCGTGGGCGGCTCACTGAACTCAGCCCTGGGCACCCCCAGGGAGGCAGTGAGCGCCTCTCTGGCCTGAGCAGCTCCAGTCCCAGCATGTGCAGTGGCCCATGGACCCACCGATCACACGGTAGGCGGTCACCCCTGACAGCTGCTCCGAGGAAGTGGCTGATGACAAGCCAGGCCTGGGCCCAGGGCCCTCGACAGCTGGGTGGCGGGCAGCAGTGCTGCGGGGTGTGACCTGAGCAGGTTGGGGGTGATGGGGGAAGGAGCAGAGGCCTGAGGCAGGAAGGGGAGGGAGGGCAGGGCCAGCAAGTGCTGGCCAGGCCAGGAGAGTGGTCTGATTCTGCAGGGGAAGGGACATGACCAGACAACTGGGATTGCAGGGGACAGAGCAGAACCCGGGAGCCCTGCACCAGCTCCATGGGCAGCACTGGGGCAGGCAAGGGCAGCCTGGCCCAGGGCAGTGAGCGGCTGTGGCAGCAAGCTCAGCGGAGGCGCAGGGCCCAGTGCCGGGGGGGAGGGGACTGGGGGGGCGACTAGAGGGGACAAGGGCTGCCAGGGGCCTTTAGCCTAAGCACAGGGTGCACAGATGTGCTACTCGTGGACAAGGAGGAGGAACAGGGTTGGGGAGTTGAGAATCATGAGCTTTCTTCTGGACATGCTAAGTTTCAGAGGCTTAGGAGCCATGTGGAGGTTTCCAGCAGGCAGCTGATCTCGGAGGCTGTGGCAGGCAGATCGACGGCCGAGAGCAGCCAGGCAGCTGGATAAGGTCACCCAGTGTGCTGGTTTGAATCCATTACATACCCCAGAAAAACAATGTTCTTTTAGTCCACTCTTGTGGGGGCAGACCTACTGTGGGTGGGACCTTTTCATTAGATTATTTCCATGGAGGGTCTTAATTAGTTTACTGGAGCCCTTAAGAGAGCTCAGGGCGAGAGAGCACAGAGCCGACACAGACCCAGATGCCTGGAGATGCTAAGCTAAGAGATGAAGCCCCAAGTCTGCTCCCTGGAGAAGCACGGAGGATCCACAGGAGCCGAGATAAGCCAAGAGAGACGCTTAGACAGAAACACCCTGGGAGAAACAAGCAGAGAGCCGAGAGAAACAAAGATATGTAACCCAGAGTTTGCCCCTGGGAGAAGCTAAGAGGCACAGAAGCCCAGAGTTTGGAGAGCCATTAAAAAACCAGAACCTGGGACAGAAGGACCAGCAGACATTACCATGTGCCTTCCCACGTGACAGAGGAACCCCAGATCCCACTGGGCTTTCCTCAAAAAGGTATCTACCTCTGAAGGTATCTACCTCTTGATGCCTTAATTTGGACATTTCCATGGCCTTAGAACTGTAAGTTTGTGAACTAATAAACTGCCATTGTTAATGCCAATCCATTTCTGGTAATTTGCACTTTGGCAGCTTCAGGAAACTGAAAGGGAAGGGGTGGGGCACAGCCTATGTAGGGCCTGGGAGGGGGAGAAGAGCGAGCAAGGGCGGGTGAGGTTGTGGGGGGAGCTGGAAGGAGACCCAGAGACCAGTACCACCAGCCCAGGGGCTCGGGAGAGGCTGAGTGACAGAGGCAGAGGACAAGGATGGGGGTTAGGGAGTGTGAATTCTGGTGTTGGCCCTTTTCTTTGTAACGATGAGCATGTGCGCTTGCGGGAACATTCTAGGGAAGAGTGGGGCACTGCCAGTGCACTGAGCGACCTACAAAGGGGCCGGCCTTGTGGAGACAGCAACTCAGGCTGGCCCAGAACCCCCCCATACACACCCCCACTGTCACTGCAGGGGAACCTCATGGCACCCCTGCTGCTCCCCCCGCCACCTCCCATGCCCCGGAATGGTGTGGAGCAGCCTGCGCCTCCACTGTGGGCACCTGGCCCTGTACCAGAGGGAGCAGAGTAACCCCTATTCACATGTGGGGTGCCTCGATGTCAGTGCCCAGCCATCGTGTGGCAACCTGAAAGACCGACCCAGGGGACTCGTCTCGGGCTCGCCCTCCCCGAGCTTGCCCTGCAGGCAGAAGCAGCTTGCAGATGCTAAAGCAGTGGATGAAACAATTAAGTTGAAGTGGCCAGGGGAGGAGGGGAAATCAGTTTTATAGGGAATGGAGGAGACATTCTGATACCTGAAAACCAGAATTCCTAAGGCCACAACACATGGCCAGGAAAGGACGCAGGCTCAGAACAGACAGAGAGGACCCCGTGCTCTCACCTCCGGCCGATCTTCTTGGTGGGAGTGCTGAGGTCTAGAGGAGAGCACCAGCTAACATAGAGCCAATGTGCAGGCTGTGAAAGGCATTCTTAGTGTTGGCTGGTTAGTTTATGTTATATCCTGGCACTCAAGGAAATCTGTCATATCACTAGCTGGAGACAAACTTAAGGAATAGATGGCTCAGGGACTAAATTCCAGAGTGAACACATTAAAATATTAAAATGTGCAGTGTGCAACAAAAGCTTACAAGACAAATGAACAGGAAATGATGGCCCATCCAAAGGAGGAAGATAAAACAACAGAAACAATCAACAAAGAAGACCAGAATTTGGACATACCAAACAAAAACTTAAAAAAAAAAAGATCTTAAATATGCTCAAAGAGTTAAAGGAAAACACAAAGAACTGAAGGATATCAGGAAAATAATATATGAACCAAATGAGAATTTCGATAAAGAGATAGAAATTATAAAAAGGAACCAAACAGGACCTGAGACCGCGGCCCCGGAGTTGAGCGGAGTTGAGCGGGCGCTCGCCGCTTGAGCGCCCCCGAGGCTTTCGGGTGGTCACCGCCGCCGCCGGGCCAGCACCGCCTGCGCCGCTGCAGCCCGGCGGAGGAGCCGCTGCCACCACGGCCGCCGGGGACGGAGCCCAGAACAGCTGGCAACTACCCAAGAACTATATGAAACAGTGTTTTGGGGGAGTCCAGTAACCAGTCACACATCGGATGCAAGTTTGGAATTGGAGGAAAAGCCGAGATCGCAGAGAACATTTCCAAGGCAGGGGTGGAACTGAAGCTGCTGGAGAGTTCTTATCAGACAATAGCCTAAGGTGTATCTTTAATTTTTCTATTCTTACAGTCACAGAGCTCCCAGTTTGGAGAAAGACTTTTAAAAGTGACTCCATTTTTTTTTTTTAAATTTAAAAGTAACGTATGTGGTTGTTTTCTATCGGGAAGCCCAGGTTGAGGGACTGGGCTGGGCTTGGAGGGAGACAGACTACCCAGAGCATCTCAGAGATCCGTATTCACTACTGAAAGTCTCCACCCCGAGCTTTAATTGGCAACTCAGGCTGACCAGGGAATCTGGCTGGAGAGGCCCCAAAGAGGAGAGGGGTTAGGGAATAGTGCCCCTGAGAGACAACTGGAGTTCTGAGGATTGGGAGAGTGGAGGGAGGTCCAGCTCAACTGGCAGTCCTCCTCCTGGGAACTCACACCCCAGGGGCTGGAATTCAGATTCTTGCTTCCGTCAGCCACGCCCCTGACAGGATCAGAGTCACCAGGAGAACTAAAGTCTCCACACCTCCTTACACTGGTGGGGGAGCTGCAGGCTGGCAGGCGCCACCTGCTGGACTGGAGAGGAAAAGCACCAATTCTAAAGGCCTCATAGGAAGGTCTCATTCTCAGGAAAACTCCATACCCTCCCAGTGAGACCCAGGCCTCACTAGACTGGGAAAATCGGACTAGGGTCGACCATATCTGAGGAGACCCCTCACAAAAAGGCTACATAGAGGCAGAGCAAGAAACAGAAAAAACAAGAGGGGAAAAATTTTGAGCAACTAAATAGAACCTAAGTTAGAGGTCTAGAATAAGTTGAATTGAATAACAGAAGCCAGAGAACAAAGCTAACCAACAAGAAAACCCCTAGGTAAAAGATAGAAAACAAGCTCCAAAATAAACTAATCAAGAAAATCACATGCCTAGATAACAAGCCATACCAGGAAACATGAAAATATGGACCAGCCAAAGGAACAAACTAATAGCTCAACTGAGATACAGGAGTTGAGGCAACTAATACTAAATAAATTCAGTGAAATGAAGGAAGATAAGGAAGATATAGCAAAAGAGCTGAAGGATACAAAGAAGACACTGGCTGACCATAAAGAAGAATTCATAAACTTAAAAAAATAAATGGCAGAACTCATGGGAATGAAGGCCACAATGGAGGAGATGAAAAACACAATGGAAGGACACAACAGTAGATTTGAATAGGCA
>PVKY010000155.1:0-69924 GCA_004027775.1 Bradypus variegatus
TCCCCGCTCTCTGTGGGCAGGGTCTTTCCCTTCTAGAATAAGGAGCTGTGTGAGCACCTCCTGTTTCTGTTTGCTGCTCCGGACTCCTAGGAAACTGGCAGAGGCAGCAGTGTGCTCTCCAGCCCACGTGAAAGTCAAGCATGCCCAAGGGCTAGGCTCAGGCAGTGGGGACACCACCTCATGGCCAGTGGTGGCAATCTGCAGTTGCCAACATGACCTTTTAAATAAAAAAGCAGGAAAATGATTCAGTTCTAAAAAATGACATTGCATTTTGGAAGGCAAACCCCAGACAATGAACTGTTTGTTTCAACAGTAGCAAATTCCCACTTGGTGTAACTCCCCAAGCCGCGGTAGGGACTGGCAGCTCCTGACGTGAAGGCCATGGGCCACCCTTCCCCGTCCTCACCAGCAGGCTCTCGCTCTTCCGCAGCACCGAGAAGGCAAAGGCAGGGCACGGACAGTAATGGCAGGAGGCCAAGCACGTGTATGTTTTACCAGAACTTCCAAGTACCTAAAAAAGGACAAAGCAGCTCAGACTTCAAAAGATGTGCTGGAAAACCACTTCCTTGCCTTGAATTTATCTATTGATGACTCAGAGTTGCTCTGCAAGTTGGACTGGGAAGAACTGCAGCCATGCTTTTTGTAATGGGGGAGCTCACCGTCCTTCCCTGCCCCCTGCACTCTGCCCGAGGACTTCGCACCCAGGAGCGGGGGTGGAGGTGAGGGGGGTCCAGGCTAAACCAGCTGCACAAACCATCTTGTTCCCACGCTTAATGATTCACAGGGCCCACTCCTTGGGCTGTCCATGATCATAAAAATGAGGGGGAAGGAGTTTTCTCTCATCTATACTTTACTGCAGTGCTTCTTAATCTTTGGTATTTCATAGCACATTTATGAATTTCTAAAGCTTCTATAACACACCTCGAGTGTGAAAACAGGTAAAGATTGAGCAGAGGTCAGAAGAAAGCGGGAATAGGCTGTTGGAAAGCATTTGAGAGGAGGAAAAAAACAAAACAAAGAACCTTGCAAAAGGGATGAGTCGGCTACATGGCCTGGAGGGCTCAGAACGAGAGGCAAGTCCAGATGCGTCTTTTCAGGCAGTGGGAGGGAAGGATGGGTGGGGTGGGTAATGGGCCCAACCAAACAAACAGCGTTGGTGGCAATCAGAAGGGACAATAAGGAGAGCTACAGGGAAATTATGTGTCTGTAGTGTGATTTAGACAAAATTGTTGGAGAAATCACTTGCTTAGTCTCTATTATTGAGCAGCCAAAAACTTTTTGTTGGGCACCTCATACCTAGAGGTAATTTCCAAATTCATATTCAATTATTAGTAGTATCCCAGGGAAATAGAAATATCCTGAGGGTTATTATACGATGAACTGCTTCTTAGGAATTTACCACAGGCTCTAAGATGACAATCTAAATGAAAAAGCCAAGACTTGTTTTTTGAAATTATGATGTCAGTATTCCTTTCTTCCCTCTTTTTCCCTGACAAAGATTAAGCAACAGGTAAAGCTACAACCAAAGAAAAAAATAGCAGATTCCAGTGTTTTGCTTATGTTTGTAACATGTCCAGTGATTTACATGATACCCCCAGGCTAGTACAATTTTTTGACCAAGTCAGTAAAACTCCTTGGGGGTTGCTAGATTACCAAAGTGATCAATTATTAGGTAAGAATTCGTCTACTGTATCCATTAAGATTCAGCCTCAGTTACAAATTAAGGATTAAAAAACAATCACATCTTATATGTTTCCTTTCTTGAGGTGCTGACATGTAAATATATCACTTCTACCACTCAGAATCACTGGGAATTTCCCTAGAGTATCTGAAAAACTTAAACTGAAGGGAGAGCACTGCAGCAGTGTTTTCCACTGAATCCTGGAAAAAAAACCACCAACACCCAGCAGTGTCATGCGTAATTCTTGGGTCTCCAATTACTACCAATGAATAAAACTTAAGACTTTTCTTTCTTAAGTTCTCTCCTTTGTCTCTTCTCTCTAGATATAAATGTGGGCAGACATAAACCTCTGGGTTAATAGACCAACTTGAACAGGCTCCTTCTTGTTGTGGGTCCCCAGTGCATCCAGAATGTTCCCTCGACTGTGCTGAGCAAATGCTGGAGACTCTGGTTAGGGACAGAGGCTACAGAGCGTCCCTTGCCACATCCTTTGAAAGGCCGGCTGAGACTCAGAGTAAAGTGCGCAACTTCCCGAGGTAGCAAATACTGTAAAGAGATGGTAAACTTTGCATTTAGCTTTTCTATGTCCAGTAATGGACAACCAATGAACCCAAAAATCAGGAAAAATCTGAGTTAGAAATGTTTAGAACTGGAAATTGACCTTAGGGATCATGTAATTCAGTTTCTTCACCCTTCCATGAAAAATGACCTCCTTTTACAGGAACTGCCCCTCCATCTGGAATGTTCATCCCCAGAGGGATAAGAGCTTTAGAAAAGGAAACGAGGGAAAGAGGATGCCCAGACCCGAGAGTGGACTTGAGTGACCCACACTTGGAGGAGGTCTCTTCTGGTCCCTGTGCGGGGTGCAGCTGTGTTTCCACTGCTCTGAGCCCTGCAGGATCCTGCACATAGTAAACTGTAACTGTCCCTGTGCATGGTGCCTCCCTGCGAGAGGATTATACAGTCCTGCCCTGCTATGAACTCTTCTCTCTCTGCCACAAGGTCCCCAGTGTTGAGGTGGTGTGTGCTCTATCACCCGGGATTCCTGCAGGGAGCAGGTCTGGAGCTCAGCTGCAACTGGTTAGTGATGGAGAGAGAGCAGGAATGCAGCAGGAATGCAATAAAAAACTGTTTTGTAAACCTCTGAGATTTGGGGTTCATTGTCAACACAGCATAACTTAGCTTCTACTGACTGATGCATCCCCCTTTCCTAAGCGAGCCAAAAAAGTTTATGAAAAGCAACCCAGGTGAGAGCAACACAATGGTGACAGTTGGAATAATTACACATTACACCTGGAGGATGTTAACAATATTAGATAGTTGACTTATGGAAAGATAAGCTGGGCATCTAGGCAGTGTCTGACTCAACTCTATCATAAGCCAAATTCTTACATAGCTGTACAGTGAAGCCAGTAAGATTTCTACAGCCTCATTGAACTCCAAGTCCAAGCTGATTAGCCCAATTCTAGGAAGTTAATGCTTTTGTGACTAACAAGGCAATGAAATATAATCCAGCATGTGAATGATAAAAACTAAACAAGTCAGTGACCCCTGGGAGGAACAAAAAGTCAACAATAATTAAAATATTTCAAGCAAAATCTTTGGATGTTAACTTATAACCAGATCACAGAACTCCAGGACAGGATAGCCCGAGTTTGCTTCTCCAGGTCAAGTGTTAGGCTGATATTAGAACTAAGACAAAAATCTGAAACTAAAAGACGTGGAAAAAAATCACTCTTTTAGGAGAAACTAGGGTCTTTTAGCTACATAATCCCCAAAACTAAAAGTACCAAGAAAGAAAAACAGAAACACCACCCTGGGCACAAACAATATGCGGTGGCTCTGACTACTGATCCATGAGTTCACCATGAGAAAATTCTTCTAATAGGCAGCCTTTCTTCGAGTAAGTCAATACCATCCAAAAAATTTTCAGTACAGCACTGAAAACTAGCCCATTGTCCGTGAAAAAGAAACATGCTGATTTTGCCCAGCTCAATGAAGTTATTTACAGCATGGAATTCACCAGGCAGAGACACTTATTTACCCAAGAAAGCTTTGCTCAAATCACTCACCTGCAAAGATTTATTGACTTGGTCTCTCAATAAAGGTGAATTCATATGATCCCAGCCCTTCAAAGTTCATCATAAATAAATCAGGATTCAAACACTTTGATAGCTTCTTATTCACTCCATCCAGGCCAAACAAAAATTTGGGAGACCACCGGCATTATTTTCATTTCACTCACAAGCTTCTCCTGCCCCTAACCCCACCTGTACTCATACAGCTAAACTGGGAGCAGGGGTGTGGGGACTGGTGCCCTGTATATTTAGTGTGCATTCAAGTCTCAGATTATAAAACAGTCGGACAGCAGGATAAAGCAGATACAAACTCCAGCTGTCAGGAGTGACTATTACTTGAGTTTCCTGCAAAATAAATACTGTGCTGGGCTTTTGGTGAGAATTAATAACAACACACAGAAGGACTTTGGAGTCTGAAAAGAGGCTAATTACTTCATAAATCGACCTACTGTAAGCTCCAAGAGGGCAAAACTAAGATTCAAGTAGATGGCCTGCTTTCAGCACAGTTTGACCCTCAATAAACACCTCTCGACAATTTGAAAGATCATTTCCAATAAGCGAATCTGAGCTTGTGGAAGGACCTCATAGTGCATTTTGGCTTTTGCCTGTGAGCAAGGACTAACAAGGTGTCTGCTTCTGTGATCAAACAACAGGAAAGCAGAAGTTGCCTGTGCTCCATCAGACCTGGGCAAAGAGCTCCACATTATTTCTGGTTCTATACAATGCTACTGGGTAAAATTAATGGGTCATAGTCATCTTATTTTGATGACTAAAGGGACAGTTTTACTAAGCTGGGTCAAATGCTTTCCAACCATCTGGGAAATACTTGAAGCCAGTCACCAGCTTCCACAGAGATTCAGGAAAACACCAAATGCTCTCAGGGGCTTCTGTCACGGCTACCCCACCTCTCCACTTGTACCTGGTACACACGCCTCCCGCTGGGAGAAGAGATTAGGGTGATGGACTGTCGATCCACGAGGTCCAAGGCCTGGGTGGCTGAGGAGCCAAAGATGAACTTCATCCTGGGAAATGGAGAGGCTTCAGGTCCGAGGGCCTGGCTCAGCCCCTCGCTAACCCAACCCCAGGGGTTGCCATCCTCAGCAGTTTTTAAAAATTTCCTTTTAATTCGGAAAACCAGATGATCAATAATGTAGCAAAAGCCCTTGTACTCATCTCCCAGACTTAATATTAACATCTTATTAATTTACTATTTTTTTAAAATAAAAGGAGTAAACTCTTATGGATAAAGCCCTCTTCATACTTTTTCCAAATGCTTCCTATACTACTTCCCACCCTCCCTTCAACAGAAGCAACCGCTATTCAAGCATTTGTTGGTTTCTCTCCTGTTAATGTTTTTATATTTTATCATACAGGGTGTGTGTGTGAGTGTGTGTGTACTTGTATATATATATATATATATATGATACTGTTTAATGAGTTTAAAACATAAAAGTTGTAGGCTTGTTTTTCGCAACTTGCTTTTTCCACTCAATGTATTTTTGAAAATGATACATGTTGATACATAAATTTCTTTTTATTTAACTGCTGAATAAAATTCCATTTTATGTATGTACTACATTTTATTTTTAAGTACTCTAGTGATGGGCATTCCAATTGTTTCCATTTTACACTATTATAAACAATACTAAATTATCCTTTTACATGTCTCTTGGTGCACATGTGAAAATTCCTGGTAATATAACTAAAAAACTGCTGGGTCTTATTATATGTGCATTTTTCAACTTTACTGGGCATTGCCCAGTGGCTTTCCAAAGGTTCTATCACTGTACCCTCCACCGGGACTCTACAAGAGTTGTGTGTTCTCCACATCGTCACCAATACCATATTGTCAGATTTTTAATGTTTGACCATCTGATGGGTGTTACATTTGTACTTTTTGGATTAGTAATAAAGTTGTTCAGCTGTTAAATGATATATAAGAAAAAAATTTGATATTTGTGAAAATTCTTATGATATATTGTTAGGTGTTAAAGGTTGGGCACAAAATTGTATATTTATAAATTCACAATCAAGTTCAAAATTATTTTAAAACCAATCTATAATTATCTCAAAATAAAAAATTTAATTAAAAAAAAGTAAACAATCCAAAACATTAACAATGATTATCACTGGGTGGTATGACTATTGATGCTTTTTCTATTTTTGATGTTCCAAAACCATTTCATTTTACAATGTGCAGTGGACAGCACTGTGTACCCCAGCGGGCCGGGTCTGTATCTTGGTCTGCATTCTGGTGGGTGAGGCCCCACTGGAAACAGGATCCTTTCAAGATGGGGCATCAGTTAAGGCCTCATTGCATCAGCTGGGCTGTACCCTGATGCCTGGGGGCCTTTCTGAGCAGAGGGAAGGTCAGAAAGAGAAGCCACAGGGAGCAGCCAGCAGCTGCAAGTCAGTGGGGCCCAGAGGAGAAAGGAGATGCCGCTGCCATGGACGGAAAAGCCAAAGAACCCCCGAGGTTGCCAGCCAGCCAGAGAGACCAACCCAACCCTGGAGAAAGGAAGCCTTCTAGCCTCTGAAACCATGAGCCAATAAATTCGTTATGAAACCAAACCATGGTGTGGTATTTGTTAATAGTAGCCAGGAAACTAAAACACAGTGTGTTTGGTTTACTTTTGTAAACTGGAAAAGAAAATGCCTGGGTTGAACCGAAACTGAGAAGTTAAGGTTTTAAAGAAGCCATATGACTTCATACAGAATAGGAAGACAACCTACTAATTCTTCACCGTTTAAAATTTCAACTTTTTCATTTTTCAACAAACTAGTCTCACATGCAACATACTACTGGGGAACAGGAAAGAGCTTTTTTGAATTTTTTACATGGAACATATGAAAATTTAAACTAAGAAAAATACAACTAAGAAAATTTGGACAAAGAAAAATGAATCAATAAAATCTGGTGATAACCTTAACATTCAGAGATAATCACAGTTAAAATATGACTCTAATAAGAATTATTTCAACCTGCTCTGTCCACTTTATAACATATGGTGAACATCTTTTGGATGCATTAAAAAGTTTGTATAATCATTTTTAATGGCTACAAAGAATTCTTCTGTGAAGTTGAATCACATTGTTTCCCCCAAACTCTATTTTGGATAATTAGATTATTTCCAGGTTTTGCTTTGTTTTGCTACCACAAACAGTATTGGGATGAATATGTTCACTGCAAAATCTATATGGATGGCCATGATTCCTTCCTTGGGATACACTGTTATAAGTGGAATTTCTGTGTCAAAGAATATTGTGGGCTGCTAGATTACTTTCCACTTTACATTCCCCCCAGCAGGGTATCTGTAAGCCCTTTCCCCATAGTCTTGTCAACTTCTGGAATGATCTTTTCTGTTGTTGCCAATTTTATAGATGAAAAGTTATTTTAACTTATATTTTTATGATCACTAGTAAGAGTTATGTTTCCCCCCAAAGTTTTTAGTCATTTATATCTTTTTTTTATTGTGCATTTTGTTTTTAAAGTAGTATTTGATTTTTTTCCTAATAATATATAATCCTTGTAAAAAATTCAGAAATAGGGAAAAAGTTAGAGCTCCTTCCTAAATTCCACCTCTCTTCTTTCCTCCCCCTGAGGTAACAACTAGTATTGGTCAGTGTATTTCCTTCTGGAGTTTAAATATAAGGGTATATATGCAATTAAATGTCACTTATTCCAAGGTAGCTTTCACTTTTTTGTTGCTATTGAGAATGTAACTGAGGATGAGAATGTAATTGAGAATGTAATTACTTGTTTTTGAACTTTGTGGCATTTTTACCACAGGAAAATGATTTTTAACTTTTGTATCTTCTTTTTTTTTTACAACTGGTCACTACTGTATTCTTTTGGGTTTTTAATAATATAGTTAAATTGTCTGCAAATAATAGCTCTCTTTCCTTGCAGATAGATATTCTTCTGGTTTATTTTTCATGTGCTAGTGTATTAGCTGCAATTCTAGAACACTGTTAAACAACGGTGGCCAACAGGACAATATGAGAATCCTTGTACTGTCAAATATAAAGTCGGCTATTCACTTGAGACAATTTTAACAATCATGTCAAGAAAGTACTGTTCCTAATTTAGTAACAAAAGTTTGAAAAAGCAAGAGTTGACACTGAAAGGACACATGAATGCTTAAGAAGAAAAATCAAACATCACAGAATATATGTACTTACGATAACAGATGCTCATCAGGAACTGCAAAACAGGAATGGGAAAAAAATTAACCATGCTAAACCAATGACCACAGACATACAAATCTGAAAGGGACAATAACCAAAAAGATTTCTGCGTAAGGTGGCGACTTGAACCTCTGCCTCTACCCTTTATGTCTTCTCCAAACCCACGAAAACTATAATAAAAGGATTTTTTTAAAGGCATAAACTCCCAAGGATGAGAAGGGATGGAGAGGAAACAACAGTGAAGACACACGGGAAGCTGAAAGAAGAGTGGAAAATAATTTACCAGACCTGAGCAAACAATTCTTAGCTAGCAGTGGGGAGAGCCAAGAACTAACCTGATCCACGTTCCAGAATCCTCTGCCCCCCATAAAACCTCAGAAAATGGTGGCACCAGATAGCTCTGGAAGTGGGGATGAAGCAGGGGGGCTAAGCTAAGGAAGTCTCTTTGAAAGTAAGTTTAAGAAGCCATCAGACCCCAGTTTCCCTCCCTTGCTCTGGCAAAGACTAAGTTTATTTTCTGGAGATTAAAACAGAAGATACCCCACAGCTGAGGTAAGTATCACATTGAAAACGGGACCTCCTGCTGTCTCCCCCAACACAGCTCGGCTCTGTAAACACGCAAACAGGCCTTCACCCTCTAGGAAGGGAAGAATCTTCCCTGGGGAATCAGACAGTCCAAGAGGAGTTACACAGAAATGGTTTTCCCAACTAAAAAGCCTTGAGAGATCAACTATGGTGAAGTTTACACTCCAAAAGGTCCATCCCCCATTCAGAGCTACCTGTAAGAATTTAGTCTTCCACTCTTAAACATGATCCGACAACCAATGATTACCAGACATCAAAGGAAAAAAAGGTGGAGAACAAAACAAACACAAGAAAGCTAATTAGAGGAAAAACTGCAGAAAAGACCATTTCAAACATTACTAATATCAGAGGAAAAAGAATTCAGTGCAACCATGGAATAGCCATCTTTGGAGGAAAAGAACTATATGTTTAAAAATGATAGCAAAACAAAAAATTCAATAGAAAACTTGGAAGATGAAGAAATTTCCCAGAAAGCAGAGGTAATAAAAAGATGTAATAAAGGAGAGATGGTTAGTAAATCAGAGGGACAGTGTGGGCATCCAGCAACCGAACACCAGGAATGCCAGAAAGAACCCAGAGAACAGAAGGTCACTCATCACTGAAGTAATTCAAGAAAAATTTCCAGAATTGTGGGACATAACTTTCTAGGTTGATATGTCCTACTACATGGCCAACATATTGGAGTGAAAACCAGACCAAACCAAAATAAAAACCTCACACTAATGAACATTATCACGAAGATTCAGACCATTTGGTACAAAGAGATCATTCAAATTTCCAAAGAAAATACCAGTCACATATAAAAATCAGGAGCCAAAATGGCTTCAGGTTTCTCAAAAGCAACACTAGAACCTTGCAGGTAGGAAAACAATGCTTTCAGACGTCTCAGGAAATAGTTCCAACATATAATGCAATACCTACCCTATCAATTAAGTGTGAGGGTAGAAAACAGAATTTTTCAGATAGGCAGGGTCTCAAAAAGTACATCTCCTGCACTCTTGTTTAGGAAGCTACTCCATAAAATAAAGGAGTAAATAAAAAGAAAAATGCACGTACACTAAATGTAAGGCCTAACACTGGTAAAGGAAATTCCCAGCATAATGGGAAGGAAGATCTCAGGAGAAAGCTGGGAGATCAGCCAGTCTCCATCTGAACAAGTCAGAAGGCTCCAGGAGAGTACTTCAGGAAAATGAAATTGACAAAACATCTGATTCATCTGAATGCCTTGAGTGGAGACTGAAAACACTGGTAAAAAGTTTGAGATTGAGTTAGGGATAAGTACATTGAAACTAAACAAGACAATTTAACTCCAGGGAAAACAAAATTGTGCAGGAAAGTAAAAGTAATCATACTTTCCTAGACGGCTCAGGTGTGACCAGTTTTTACATTGTCCTCTAAGTGTTCAGCTAGGAATCTTTTAAAAACCCGCCATATGAAGGATGAGGGTTGGGAAAGGTGCATACGTCTTTCTAGAACCAAGATTCTGAAATAGTAAAAACTGTTCTGCTGAAAATAAAAGCGAATCGATGGCAGAGGGTCCCTGAGCCAGAGCCACCAAGGCTGTCATTGTGGGGACCCAGAGCCCGGCTCTGGTCAAGCCCTTGTGAACCGACAGCATCCCACGCTTAAGCCTCAAATCTCAGAGCCCCAGAACCACCCTTTCTGCAATCAGAACATGTCTGAATACTTGACTGGCCTAATCTTCTAAGCATATGTACTTGGCTGTGTCAGCTTTGACTCAACGCAAACAAAAGTTGGCTTACTTTTCCCCATCCTTTAAAAAAAGGCAGTATCTCCCGGCAGACCCTTTCGAGGGGCAGTACTTTTAAAACAAAAGCCCCCCGGTGAATAAGCAGAGGCAATTCTGAGGCCTCACCTGCCTGTAACTTAGCAAATGGCCACTTCTACTTTTAATTGGGCGACGCGTTTTGATCGGGAGCTTCCCGGCTTGGGGCCATCGCCCGGCGACCTGGGAGAGCGGGCCCCGAGCACCCTCTGCTGGTCACACCACCCACATTTACTCCCGAGGCTCGGCGTTGGCGCTGGGGGTGCATTTGGGTTCTGTGGTCTTAAAGTACTTATTTTCTGAACAGTGTGTGAGAAGTCATTTTAAAGTCACAATCGGAATCCGTGGGAGGCCAGTCCCACGTGGTGCTCGCGTTTCCCCTGAGGGGGGAACCCAGCAACCACACTAGCCCCAGTTTTTCCGCCCAAATTTCGGGTGTTTTTTCCTTTCTTCGTTTTTTTTTTTTTTTATCGCCCTGGGGATGTGGAGAGCACCGCGGGGATCAGCCGCGGGTGGGCCGCGCCGCCCTCGCCCCCCGCCCGGCGGCGCCCGTACTTCGCGCGCTCCCGCGCACCGCCGCAGCCATCTCGCTCAGGAGCTCCTCCACGACGGCCGGCAGCACGGCCATGGACTCGCAGGCCGCCCCTCCGCCTCCTCAAGGCCCGGCAGCCGCCACGACCCGACACGCAGCGCCGCTCCCAGGCGGACGCACTCCGCGGGGCGGGGGCGAGAGGGGTGACGTAGGCTTGCGTCACCACGCTTGCGACGACCACGACGACTCGCCCTGACGTCACGGCGCGACTGAGCTGAAGAAGTGGAGCGCGGCGTCCGGGGATCCGGTGGCGGTCGCAGTGCGCAGAGGACGCGGGGGGGAGCATGTACCGGCTGTTGTGCCCGGGCCTGGGCCGGGGCCTCCTGCGGGCCGCAGGGCCGCGGGGCCGGGGCTGCTCGGCGCTCGTGTTTCCGGTGCCCGCCGGCGGCCCGGGGCCCGCGGTGGAGGCGCCGCCTCTCCAAGTCGCCCCCCGCAGTCCGGGCCGGGGCCTGCTGCCGCTGCTGGCAGGTGAGGGGCGCGGGACGCGGGCGGGGCCCCGCGGCGCGGGTCGGGCGCGCTGACCCCCGCGTGTTTCCCTCAGCGCTCGCCTGGTTCTCGAGGCCCGCCGCGGACGAGGAGCCGCAGCCGCGGGGCGCAGGCGGGGTCGCCGACCCGGACGCGGCGGACGAGGCGGAGGCCGAGATCATCTGGCTGCTGAAGCGAGCCAAGGTGAGGCGGCCCGCCGGCCTCGCCTCCTCCCAGCCTGGCGAGAGTCCAGTTGCCCAGAACCGGTGGTCATCAGAGGCAGATGCAGTCCATCCGGCCTCGTCAGACGCCGAAGGCTGCAGGGAACGCGCTGCGGCCTCAGGTGCGGGTGGAGACAGCACCACAAGCGTGGCTTCTTACCACGCAGAGTTTGGGAAGTGTTTTGTGGTGGCTGTTTTATCAGTTGACTGATAAAGTGACGAATTTTGCACATACGTAGCTTCTCGAAAATGCAGTTTAGAACCGTCTGTGCATTTAGGTTTTCTTCTTTCTAGACCCTTCCTTTTCTCCACATCCTTTTCAATTATTTTTTCTCCCTAGGTTACCTCCTCTCTTTTTGGGGTCTAAGTAC
The DNA here is from genome assembly GCA_004027775.1 of Bradypus variegatus. Classification (NCBI taxonomy): domain Eukaryota; kingdom Metazoa; phylum Chordata; class Mammalia; order Pilosa; family Bradypodidae; genus Bradypus; species Bradypus variegatus. The sequence continues at coordinate 11,968 of PVKY010000155.1, forward strand.
TTCGAGCCAGCCATGTCCAGATTTATCTTTCCTGACTGCTCACATGACAGCTCCACTTTGAGGCACAAGTACTTCTCAGACTTAACATGCCTGACACTGACGTCTTGATCTTAAATGCCTCCCCAGCCCATTCCTTCACCATCTTCTCTTACTCCATTTACCTTTTTCATGACCTAGAAACCTCAAAGCCATTCTTAAAACTTGTGGTTTTTCCCCACTGCCCCCAGTACCCTTACACCCCAGTAACAAATCCTGTTGCCACCATTTCCAAAATTTTTCTTAAATCTGTCCCCCTTCCTCTATCTCCTCTGTTCTCGCGCTAGTGCAAACCTTCACTACCACAGCCTCCTATCCAGTCATCTTGCTTGCCCTCTTGCCCTCTACAATCTGTTCCCCATAGAGCAGAGTGTTTTTTTAATAATTAAAAAAAATGTAAATCAGATCATGTCACTTCATGTAAAGCCTTTTGATTTCCCACTGAATTTATGATAAAATCTAAACTCCTTGCAATGGATCTTTAAGACCCTACACGATCGGCCCAGTCTGCCTTGCCCACCCATTTGGCAGTAATCCTCTGCTCACCATCCTTGCTCCACACGCGTCTCAGTTCTTCTGAAGAACCACCCTCTTCAGCCTGTAGGGCCTTCACTCATTCCCTGTCCTGTTAGGGACCTCCTTCCCCTCCCTCCCTTATTTGTTTGGCTCCTTCTGTCTTACGTCAGTCTGACACTCACTTCCATGAAAGGCTTCCCTAACTTTTCCATTTAGAGGAGATTCCTTATCGCTACTTTCCATTCCTCATAGCTCTTGTTAGTTGTAATTATGCCTGCAGGAATAGAGAAAGAGGAGACAGGGCAAGTTCAATATTGCTCACCTCCTGCCTGCATCCACTAGCCAAAACTGGCCTCCAGTGTGAGGGCCCGAGTGTGAGGGAGCCTGACTGCACCATCACCGCTGCAGCTATAATGCTTAGTGCGTGGTAGAAATTCCAATACTTGTGGATGAGCAGGTGCTCTCTGCATTAATGGTACAGCCGCCGTCCACATCTGTGGGTAGCACATGCATCCACTTTCTTCATATTTTGCTTTCTGTTATTTTTTTGACTTTTCTTTCCAGTTGAGCATCATGAAAGATGAGCCTGAAGAGGCTGAGCGGATTTTGCATGATGCGCTCCATCTTGCCTATCAGAATGACAACAAGGCAGCCATCACCTACACCTATGACCTGGTAACTCTTCTAACCAGTCTGAGCCACTGGGGTTGTTAGCCTCTTGATTTATGTTCTTGGCCTTCATCGTGTCCTAATCCTCTTTTTTTTTTTCTTTTTTTAAAATAAGTTTCTTTTGGTTTCAGTTTTTTATTACCTTGGGTATCACTTTTAAGAAGTCTCAGTACCAGAACAAAAAGTAACAAAAGATTACCATATGTTTCTTTGGTGATGAGTGGACCTAGATTTTAAACTGAAACAAACACAAAAAAAACCCAAATTGTAATTTTCTTTTCAGATGGCCAACTTAGCATTTATACAAGGTCAGCTTGAAAATGTAAGTAAATCACTTTGTAATAATTTTGAATTTGTGAAGGACTAGCCTCAGGGGAACTGTACCAGGAAGGGTGCAGGCTAAACTGCTGTAACAAAGAGACCCCAAAATCTGGTGATCCAGAAAGGTAGAGGTGTATTTTCCTTTCATGCATCAGTCTGGAGGTAGGCTGATGGCTAAAGGCAGGTAGGCACCTCTGCTCCGTGAAGTAGACCAGAAGCCCAGGTTCATTCTCAGGTATATCTTCATGTGCTCAGGTGAGCTGGCTCACCTACAGCCTTTAGGAAGGGAGAAAGAGGGGATGGCAGGCAAGCAGCTTGTTTATAAAATATGATTGATAAGGTACTTGGCATTCCTCTGCATCTTTAGGCAAAAACATCATTATATGGCTGTACCTACTTGTAAGGGAGGCTTGGCAAAAAAAAAAAAAAAAAGTGTGGGGGTTGTTTAACTGAAAAGATAGAAGAATGAATATTAGGGGACAGTTTGCAGCCTCTGCCACAGTGGATTTGGATGAGAAGTTAGTCTCTGAAGTTGGTTCTATCCCAGAGTAGTGTAAGGGACACAGAGGTTGTGGGAACCTGGTACTTCAAGCTTTGGTCGCATTACAGGGGCACCTTTCTTTGTGTTTGTGTATGAGTAAATGTGTGGTTTAGGAATGATGGTACTGAGAATCTAGAATCATAGTTATGGTGGTCCCAGTAAAAGAAAAACCTTTTCCTTGTGCTTTTAGGCAGAAAAACTTTTTAAATCAACAATGAGTTACCTGCTTGGAGGTGGCATGAAGCAGGTAAGGATGATGCCTCAAGTTGGCCCCTAGCTAAAGCAGTTTTCAAAATATTCTTGTTTCCTGATCTCTCTCCCCCACCATGTGCTTTGGCCACCTCCCCAGACCCATGTTAAAATGACCACTGTTAAAAAAAAAAAATGACCACTGTTTCACTAATTAAAAGCATGTTGAATTCAGACTCACGTGTCGGCAAGTTTCTTTGCAAGAGTAAAGACTGTGGCTTTGAGGCCAAAGAGTCCAGAGTTGACCTGAAATATTCTGTGAGGAGATTGTCCTTGACATTAATTCCCCTCATTTCTCTTTGGGTCAACAGGAAGACAATGCAATCATTGAAATCTCCCTGAAGCTGGCCAGCATCTATGCTGCTCAGAACAGGTAAGTGTAGGTAAAATGTAGGCGCAGTGGCAGCCAGGGAGTGAGGTTGTGGGCAGAGTAAGATTTACCTAGGATGTTACAGAACCTTCAGTTACCTACTGAGAAGTTAGATATCACACTCAGAGCATTCCCTCCCTCATCTTTGAAATGTTGAGGTGTTTCCAGTTTTGCGCCTGTGATTTCCATTACCTTGCTGGGTGAGGCACACAGCCCTCACACTTCTGGCTGCACTGCAACAAAGCTAATCATGTTTCTCTTCCTGCTTGACCTTGGAAGGGAAGTTACAAAAACTTTAGCTTAGCTCTTTCTAGAAGAGCAGGAAGCATGTAACAGACTCCAGAAATGATTTACTTTGAAGAAACCATTGTGCTGATAGGACTGTCAGCAAACCAAGAAACTGGATACAAAGTTAAATGGTGAGACAGTTGCTATAGGAGTGGCTAGTTTAGTAAAGTGTTTTTAAAGCATATAGAGATGATGGGTAGCTAGGTTTTGGGATAGGGAAATGTAAGAGGGGATGCCTTTGAATAAGTTGGACAGGAAATAGGTGCTAATTTTTAAATATCAGATGAGTCTGAATTCTAATAAAGAAGGAAAAGTCTGCCAGCTCTACGGGAAGGCTTTAGAAAATGATTTGGATATGTGCCGAAGGTCAGGAACTCTGATTAGTGAAGCCTCGTGCCTTTCATTCTCTTTAGGTGGCGCTCTAAGAAGGAGCATTTAGGATTTGAACAGAGAACTCCTCCAGAGAGTTGTATTTTGGGATGAATTTAGGAGGAGACCAGAGACCAGCTTTGCCTTAGGTTTTTTGGTTGCTGCAGCAGTGGGGTGCCACAGCAGTGGAGTGACGTTAGCCCCAGGTTGTGGAGTCACATCAAGCCAGGGGCCCTGCCCCTGCTGCCCTGTCCACCAGCTCCTTAGTTCTGAGCAGGACCTGCTTGCTCTCCCTGCAGTTTGGTCAGACACTCAGAGGCTGGAGCTCCTGTGTGCCTTTGACTGTGGGTCTCAGACTGCAGCTGGCTCCGTGTCCCTTGGAGGAGTAACATGCAGGCCTAGGTGTTCACAGGGTACGAATTCCTAGGGAAAAAATATGCCCGAAACTTGACTCTGGAGAGTAAGACAAACACAGTTTTGTGGAGGTGAAAGCTTTTGTAGTAGCTACTAATGGTTAGTGTCTCCTCTACTCAAAAGTATTCCTTCATTTTGTTTTATTAAGAGAAGCATGAGACCAGGAAAGACATGGTCAGCTCCTGAGGCTTGTGAAGGCTGATTTTAGGTGGAGGGGAGTTTGCAGGCGTCTTTCTCTGCCTGGGGGTGTCTCATGGGCACCCTCTTCCTGTTCCATGTCCTGGCTGGATAGGGTCCCCCTCACAGCAGGGCAGCACGGGGAGGTCAGCCCTCAAGGAGAGGGGGTGAGCGTTGTCGTGCTGCTTTTGGTAAGACAAGAGCAAACTTGGAAGAGGAGGAGCCACAGCTGAGCTGGATGGGGAGCGGCTTTCTGCTGTGCTCCTCAGCCTCTCTCAGTAGAGCTGGTGTTTGCTCCCTCTGCCTGGAGTCAGGCTGCCTGTGTGGGTGTCGTCTCCAGTTGGCTGAGGCCTGGGGCTACAGGCTGGGGCCAGGTGCCTTGTAGGGCCACAGGCAGGAGCTACATTTCTGTAAAAGAAACTTTCATCAAAGGCCTAAAGCCTGTAAGAAGTAGAAAGCTAATCAACCTCTCTGGAAACTGCTTGAGGTCCCAGTAGGGTTCTGCAGTTCACATTAGCAGTAATGCTTTGAGTAGGGGTACGGCTTTCACTTGAGACAGTGGGAAATGATGATACTATTATGTCAGTTACTAAAATTATGGCAGCATTCCTAGTTTTTCATGTCCTAAGCTACATCAAATGGGTGACTTAAACAAAACAAAACAAAACAAACTTGTGAGAAATTGTAGATGAACACCCCAAGAGACTTTTAAAAAATTCCCTCTTCCCATATACTTTCTGTGCTGATAGTGCTCAAACCCAAGCTGGAAAAATGAAGATGAAGGAGAATTTGTTAAAAAGTGAACAACCGATTGCTGATCTTTGCTTTACAGACAGGAATTTGCTCTTGCTGGCTATGAATTCTGCATTTCAACACTAGAGGAAAAAATTGAAAGAGAAAAGGAATTAGCAGAAGACGTTATGTCAGGTAGGGAAGCTTGACTTTTCTGGGACATTGCCTCTTTACCAAGAGCTTCACTCTGCACCACAAAGAAGAGAAATGGGTGAACTGTGGGAGGGGAGGTTTTCCGGAAGGTCTCAGCAGAGGGTTCAAGATAAGATGTTTTGTGTTTACAACTTGACCATTGTTTTGGGTTTTTTTTAAAAACCTTTGCTTACATGTTTATAATTGATCTGTTAACTTTTAATTAGATACAACCTCTGGAAAACTGGGCAGTCAAAAGGGAAGGACTTCCTGTTATCTTAGTTCAGCTACCAATCAGAATACTAATTAATTGCCTTTGGTTGCAGATATACACCAAGTTAAGAAAGCACTGTTACTGCAGCTCACCTGCATCATCAAGGGGTGAGCCTAAAGAATTTTGCAGAAACAGTGGGATGGGCAGGAAGCTCTTGCTCATTCAGGTTTCTTACTTTGGTGTAAAGTTTTGGGCATTTTCAGGTTTGATATTCACTTAATAACTCTTTGTTTCACATTCTGGACATTGGACCCTTATGAGGTATATCAACTGCAACTATTTTCTCCCATTCCATCGGCTGTCTTTTCATGTTTTTGTTTGTGTTGTTTGATGCTTAAAATTTTTCATTTTGATGATGTCCAATTTACCTGTTTTTTCTTTGTTTGCCTGGGCTTTTGGTGTCAATTCTAAGAAACCAAGGTAATGAAGATTTACACCTATGTTTTCTTCTAAGAGATTTTATGATTTTAGCTCTTACATCTATGTCTTTGGTCCATTTTAAGTTCATTTTTGTATATGGTATGAGATACGGGTGCAAGTTCACTCCTTCTGCATGTGGACATCCAGTTTTCCCAGCATCACTGAGTGGACTTGGCATCTTGTTGAAAACCAGTTGGCTGCAGATGTGTAGCTGTGTGCGGATCCGTGTCCACCCTTAGACCAGCACCACGCCATCACGGTTTCCCTCTGGACTCCGCTACCAATCTCACAGGTTTTCCTCCCTCCCTTTCTCCCGCGAAGTCGATTGTCCGTGCAGCAGAGAGGGCATCGTGAGGGCCAGTGGACCTGGGTGAGGGGAGAGGGCATCCCTGCCCGGGGCCTCACCTGAATAGACAAAGGGCCGGCCCCTCAGCCACTCAGGGGAGGTCCGCCCTCCTGGAGAAGCCCCCCCACCCAACGTGGGGAACGTGGCCCTCACTCACACGTCGGCCCTGGCTGGTCTCGGAGTACTATGGGGCAGGGGTAGAAGGCTTGGGAGGGCCCTATAGGAAGGAGAAGGGGCTGGAACCTTATATGGCTGTGGGATGGAGTGGGGTGGGGCAGTGGCAGATCCTGAGGCTTCTGGGGACATCAGTGGTGGTATTTGGGGGCAGTGGAAATTCTGGCCCCAAGGTTGAGGTTCAGGTAAGAGCAGAATGATGGGACCAAACAGTGGGATGTTTTCTCTTTGGGCTCAGGTGACAGTGAATCTCTTTGGAACAGAAAACTGGAGAGAAAGAGGCAGTGCTCACACCCCCACAGCACAGCACCATGACACACCTATAGGACACGCTCCTGGACATTCACATAGGCAGCCTGCCCACACAGGTCACACACACCTTTGGCAGGTGTGCACTCGCACACACACACAGTTGTATGCACATTTTGGGGGCTGTGATGGATGCGCAGTGGGATTGGAGAGATGGATTCCTTCCTGAACAGAGCCCCTTCCTGGCCCCTGCGTGATGGATATGTGGTGGGATAGGGAATGGTTACTTCTTCTTGACCCGCAGAGCTGCCTGCCACCTCAGGTAGGCTGAGATGTCCATCTTGGCGCTGTGGTGCGGTGGTACCAGCACCGGATGGGCATACTGCCTGGTCCCAACAGGAACTTCTCAAGGTTCCAGCAGATGCCACGGACCATCATGGGCTCCCAGAAGAGGTGGTCAAGTGTGCACAGGAGCTTGGAGGTGGGAGGACAGGAGTTCTTCAGGGAAGTGGAGAACTTCTGCTCTTTCTCCCTGTTCACATCCCCTTCCTCAAAGAGCTGGAAACTGGGCCAAAGCCCCAAGCTGGGCACAGGTACTTGAGGGCGGGTAGAATCTCCACATTCTCTCCTGGTTCCTGTTTTCCCAGTTGGTTGCAGGGGAAGCCCAGAATAACCAGACCAAATGGTGGAAGCTCTTCTTGTAGTGTGTTCAGTTCAGCATACTGGCTGCGTTGATGGAGAGGTGTCTTTGCCAGCATAGTGTGAGGCTCCCCATCGATGTCAGCCTCCATGCTCGCAGACGGAGCCACTCATGCCACCACGGCCGTCTGTCTTGGGCTTCTCCTGCCCCCGGCTTAGTGGGCTGAACCCGGCCAAGAACAGGGGGAGAGGGCAGGATGCCCAACGCAGCCGGGCCATGGCGGGCTGGGGGCACGTCTTGGGCTCGCCTGAGCTGTTGTCTGATCGCAGGCTGTGTCCATCTGAGTGATCTTTTAAGAACATAGTCACTTTGCTTCACCTTGGGATCAATTCAGAATCCCTGGTGGACCCGTGGGCCCACGTGATCTGGTTCCTCTGCCTCCTCACCAGCTCGCTGCTGCTGCTCCGTGCTCCTTCTGTCTGATGGTTCTTCAGGAGAGAGTCTCAGCACTGAGATTTCTCCATCAAGTCACACATTTTGAGGCTGCTGATGATTATTGCTGTGCCTTGTATGTTCCAAGCCGGTCGCTGTCTCGGGGCCTTTCCCCTGGCCGTTCCCTGGTAGCTCGGATGTTCCTGGCTGGCCCCTCTCTGCCTCGGCTCTGCTCAGATGCCCCTTCCCCTGCCCAGCCCCGTGGCTCCAGCCTCTCTTCACCCGCGTTGCACTCGGAAGTCGGGGTGTGGGCAGTGTGCCTGTGTGTGTGTTGCCGCTGAAGGTTTAGTTTTGTTCTTGGGTTTATGGTATTTGTCTTCACTGTCAGAGAAGGATAAAGAATTCATCTGTTTTGTTCAGTGATAAATTTTCAGTACCTGTAACAGTACTTGGCACACAGTAGAGTCTCAGTAATATTTGTGGAGTGAAAGAACCAAAGGCCCAACAAAGACCAACAGGCAAACGCAGCTTCAGCGCAGTGTGGAAGCACTTTGCAGTTACTGTTAAAGGTGCAAAAAGTCTGGCCATCAAGTATGCCACCTTTGAACTGTCCACACCCTGGCTATGTTTTATCTTCACTTGTAGCGTTGACCATAAATTTTCTTAATCGTGTAAAGTTACCTTTTCTGACTCCAAAAGTAATAGAAAGTACATTGAAGAAAATTTAGAAAAGTATTAAGAAAATGAAGATCATTCATAATCATATTACTTGAAAAGAGCTGCTGTTTATCTTTTGGTGTCTTTCTAGTCTTATTTTGTTCACCTATGTTATTTATATTTTATGAAACAAATTAGGGATCATACTGTATATTCTGTGTAATCTGATTTTTTTAAAAATTTAATAATATATAATGAAAATACTAGTTTTTTTCCCAAGCGGAGGAATTCTTGTTAGAGACAGCAAGCTAATTTCTATTATAAATGTTATTTTATGTTTATATAAATATTTATAAACATATTGTTATTTGTATTTTACTAGTTAGACAAAAAAGAAACTGCCACATTTTAATCTTATTTTTTCTAGAGAGGAAATAGATTCCCACTCAGTTTTCAACAAAGAAAACCTGTTATCAAATTCTGCTTTTTATTGGCATCACTAACTATCCAAAGAGTATGTTACTTCAGATTGTCACATAAAAACTTGGTCTAGGGTAGTTATTTTGTTTCCATGTAATTACTGAGGAAATGTCCATAAAATTTAAGTGAAAACAGCAGGTTATAATGAAAGCATAACCTGGAAGAAGCTAATTTTCAACAATACATAGATTAAATATAGGACTAGAATACGGGCTGAATTATATATGCCAGAACGAATGTCAGCGAGTATCACAAGACTTCATTTAAAAATAGCATTGCCTTGCCACAGTCTCCCTGCACCCCCACTCCCACTGCCTGGGACCTGTCATTTTCAACTCAGCCAATGTCTTCTGGTGTTTACCTTCACATTTCTAAATAATACATAAAATTACTCTCGATCATTTTTGGAGTCTGTTCACATACTGGTAGGGGAAGGTGAAGATGTAGCACAGTTTTTTATGGTCTCTGTTATTATGGATGTATAAGCAGTGTCAACTACTGAGTCAAGCAACATGATCGTATAATTTACTTCTGTGTACAACTTTTTGTTTTCTCTGGAGTTAACAGTGAGCTTCTCTTGTTTGCTTTTTATGTCTGTCACAGCTCCTCCTCATCCCTGGTGCCTGCTGCTGTCACTGCCTCAGAGTCCCTGGGGCTCCAGGGTACGGTTGGCTGCTTCTCACTGTGCCTGTCAGCATTCGGTCTTCAGCTTCCTCGCCTGTGCTTTGCCAGTAACCACTTTTCTCTCTGCTTTTCATCTTCCAAATCTTTTGCCCTCCCCTGGATGCTGCTGTACTTCTTTACCCTTCGAGGTTCATGCCTGAATCACCACTAACTTTAACTTTACTGGTGGTTTGGGAGGGAGCATGTCCAGTCTGAACAGTAAGCGTGCTTGGACCTCCAGTCTTCTGTTCCTGGGCCCCGGGGAGTGTCAGATGGTTTTTCAGGAGGGAGTCTCAGTACTGCGATTTCCCCATCAAAAGTCGCCCATTTTGAGGTTGTTGATTACTGCCAAATTGCCCTTGGAAGAAATGTGTTGATTTATATTTCCTGGCTCTGCTCTTTACTTACTTCGGGACTTTGGTCAAATTAGTTAATTCCCTTGTGCCACTGGTCCTCAGTTGGGGTTGAGAGTAATACCCCACCTCAAAGGACTGTTGAACAGGATTGAATGAGTTGAAATACGTAAGGCACTTAGGAGGACATTGCCTGGTACAGAGGAGCTGTTCAGAAAGCAGTAGTGCTTATTATTTTTTATTGTGATAAGGCAGTGCCCCCAAACCTCCTTAGTAACCTTTGTCATGTTGACGATACAGCGGTGACGCTTTCACTAGCATTTCTTTGATAAGCAGCGAGGCTGGCCATTTATTCATGCTTTTTTGGTAAGGATATTAACCCTGTGTCCTGTTGATTTTTTCTTTCCTCTCATTTGTGCTGAGAGTGTTTTGTTTTTGTTTTTAATAAAAAAGGTCATTCACTCAAAAGACTGTGAAACATTCATTCAGAGAGTTTATTTTATGATGGGCCACTTCACTGGAGTCTGCTTTTCAGTCGATAGTCACTGTTTCCGTGTAGATATGATACATTTGTGAAGTTGTAATTGTTTCCTTTCAGATTGCTCCACCCCTCCCTTTTTAGTTCACTGGCTGTAACTTTCAGAACAACATGAAATAATAGTATGGTGATAGACAACTGTCTTTTATTGGATTTGGTACCAAATTGTATGAATTTATTCTATATCTAAATCAAACCAGACTTGCCTGTATTTTAGGTTAGTTGTGCATTATGCTGTTGGATAATATTTAATGCTGATATTCTGTTTAGATCTTCTTCATTTTACTTTCTTGTGTCGGATCCATATTTATTTCTTGTGCTTATTTGTTATCTCAGGGTTGTGTTAATGGGATAAAATGCATTGGGATGCTTTCTATATATTCTGTTCTGGAATAGAAACAAAAAAAAAGTTTTGGAAAAAAAGTTGTGGAATCTATCAAACCATATGGACCATATCTGTTTTCTTCATTCCTTGATTACTCATACATTTAGGTTTCTTCTGTCTTCTTGATTTAATTTCAGTGGCTAGGACAATGCCAGGCTCACAGTATTGATAGATAACTGTTGAATAAATGAGTGCATGGGTGAAAGAAGTTTGTGTTTTCCTAGAAGATGCTTTCTTATGGGGTTAAATTTTTAAAGCACAATATACAGTATCCTCTCATCTGAGATCATATTCCCTTTCCAGTTCTTAATTGTAGGGACTTATGCCTTCTCTTTAAATAGGGGGGATTTCTTTTCCATTGATTTCTTCTTCCTTTTTTCCTTGAAATAAAGGTTTCGTTCATTTTCAGTGACGTAGTTTTGGTGGCATGATGTTTGGTTTCGTAAGTGCTTGAAGCTGGGAATCCTGCCTCTGCCACTTAGTGTGACGATGGAAAAGCTACATAATTTCTTTCTCCTCTGTTTGCTCACCTGTAAAACGAGCCTGATGGTAGAGCACACCTCATTGCATCCTTCTGAGAATTAGCTGCTAGGGGGCTGTGCCTGGTGCTCCGGAAGCACCATGCCCGAGTTTGCTGGAATGTGATGTCTCCGTTAAGCTGCTCAGTAAATGACGTTCTCCGTGTTCTGTTTACCACTCTAGATTTAGTGAGGACCTTCATTGGTTTTGTCAGCTTTGTTGATCTTTTCATCAAAACGAACTTTGGGTTTCATTAATTTTCTCTGTTCTGTTTTCTCTTCCATTTATCTCCACTCAGATCTTTATTGTTTTCCTCCCTGTGCTTGCTTTGGTTTTTACTGCTTGTTCCCTTTTTTTCTAGTTTCTTACAGTAGAAGATTATTTATTGATTTGAGATCTTTCCTTTTCTAATGTAGGCATTTACAACTATAAATTTCCCTCTAAGTATTGGTTATCTGCTCCCACAAATTTTGGTATGTTGTCTTTTCATTGTCATTCATCTCCCAAGTATTTTCTAATTTCCCTTGGGATTTCTTCTTTGACCCTTTGTATTTTTTAGGAGTGTGTTGTTAATTTCCATATTTTTGTGAATTTCTCCAATTTCCTTCTGCACCATACTAAGCCTTGTCTTGCAGCCCATCCTGGAGAAGGTTGTGTGTGCACTTGAGATGTTGTTTGCAGGAGGGCACATCTGATGGTCTAGTGGGTGCAGAGTGTTGTGTGTGTGTATGTACCTTTGCTGATTTTATCTAGTTGTTTTCTCTGTTTTGTGGGTTTTTTCCCTTATACAGATTTCTGTGCTCTGTTTAAACAGTTCCAGATATATAGCTTCATTGTGAATTGTCCCCTTCATCAGAAGTTATTTTTTGCTTCAAATTTTACAGTTTTACATTGTCTATCTTTTTTTTTTTTAAGCCCTTAAACTCTTCTGAGTTATTTTGTTTTCAATGTGTCTTTTATGGAACACTGTGGTTGAATTTTTTAACCTAACCTGAGTATTGTCTTGTGATAGAGAATCTTAACCTATTTAAAATTGGTACCCAAAGTGATATTTGTTTATAATTTTTGCGGTTTAAGTGCCGTCTGTTTTTGCCATTTGCATGTTTTCAGTCCTTCCTATAGGGATTCTCCCCCTAGCATCTCCATTTATAATTTGGGAGGAAGGCATACATACTGTTTTTCAGTTCTGTTAATTGTAACCTAAAATTTCTTAAAGACATATCTGACTCATTAGAGAAAAACTTCTATTTTCATCTTCTTCTATAAGACGGGTACAATTTAACATTCTCCTGCCTTTCTCTTTTCTCCTGTTCCCACTTGTTTTTTCTCTTTGATCTGGAATTTTTGACCTAGTGGAATTTATTGCAGAGTTGAATTCTGAAGCCCACTATTTGCCTTCTTTTGCAGGTAACGGTTTTTCTCTGTCTGTATGCTTGTAGGAGTCAGAAGTTCCTTCCCCATAAGGTTTATGAATTTTGCCTGGTAGGTGGTGAATGTTCCTTCTGGAGGTCCAGTTCTCTTGAGCTTCTGGATTATATCTTTGATGACTGTTTCTGTTTACTTGCTCTCTGTTTTATTTAGGAATGGCATTTACCTGTATGTTGGCTTCTCTGCTCTTTGTCCTTCATATTTATCCTCATCTCCCTCAGTTTTGTGTGTTTTGTTTTTTTTTTGGAATTTCTTAATTTGTATTCCACATTATGATTTATTATTCAGAAAAATCAGTTCTGTGCTTTTTTTTTTAATATTGTGATTTTTTTCATTGAACTTTTATTTTGAAATAATTTCAAACTTACAGGACAGATGCAAAATAATACAAACCTGTACAGATACCCAGGTTTGCCAGGTTTAACGTTGTGCCACCTTTGCCATGTCATTCTGTCTGTCCATCCGGCTCTCTTATCTTATTTATCTATCTACTTTCTGAACATTTGAGAATAGGTTGTACACATCTTACTCCTTGAACACATAATATTTCCATGTGCATTTCCTAAGAAGAAAGATGTTTACTTAAGTTTGCAGTTACAAGTTCAGGAAGTTTGACAGTGATGTAAAGCTTATGGTCCATATTTCAATTTTTTCACATATCCCAGTGATGTCCTTTTGGGCATTTTTCTCCTTCATTATTAGATCCAGTTCAGGATCATATATTACATTTAGTTGTTTTTGTTTCCTTCATCTCTTTTTTTAATAATTGTGGAAATATACATACAACATGAACTTTCCCATCTCAACCATAAACAAGCATATAATTCACTGGGATTAATCATATTCATAATGTGCTACCCTCACCAACATCCAATTCCAGAACTTTCCCATCACCTCAAGCAGAAAGCTTAATGCCCATTACATGTTAACTCTACATTCTCTCTTCCACCCAGGCCCCCCCCCACCCCCCCACCCCCGGTAATCTGTAGTCTGCTCTCTGTCTCTGAGTTTTCTATGTTCTAGCTATTTCACAACAGTGAGATCATAAAATATGTGTCCTTCTGTGTCTGGCTTATTTCACTTGGCATAATGTCTTCAGGGTTTATCCACATTGGAGCATTCCTTTTCACAGCTGACTATTCCATTGTGTGGATATATCACATTTGGTTTATCCTTTCATCTGCTGATGGACATTTGGGTTGCTTCCATCTTTTGGCTTTTGTGACTAGAGCTGCTGTGAACATTGGTGTGTAGTCCTCTTTCCGTGTTCCTGCTTTTGGTTCTGGATGTGGACTGCCGGGTCAGATGGTGGTTCTGTGGGGAACTTCTGAGGAACCTCTGACCTGTCTTCCTCAGTGGCTGTACCATTTTATACTCCCACCAATGATGTACTAAGGTTGCTAGTTTTCCACATCCTCACCAACTCTTGTTACTTTGTGTGTGAGTTTTTTTTAACAGCCATTCTAATAGGTGTGAGGTGGTCTTTCATGGTTTCGATTTGCATTTCCCTAATAGCTAATAGCTATTGAGCATCTTTTCATGGGCTAATTAGCCATTCTTGTATCTTTTCTGGAGAAATGTCTGTTCATATGCTTTACTCATTTTTAAACTGGGTTTGTGTTTTTGTTCTTTATAGATTCTGGATATTGAATCCTTATCAGCTATATAGCTTCCAAATACTGTTTCCTATTCTGTTTGTCTTTTCACTTTTTTGGTAATATCCTTTCATGCACAAAAGTTTAATTTTGATGAAGTCCCATTTATCTAGTTTTTTTTCTGTTGCTTGTGTTCTGGGTGTAAATTCTGAGAATCCATTCATTGCCTAATACAAGATCTTGAAAATATTCCCCTATCTTTTCTTTTAGGAGTTTTAAGATTTTGCTCTTATATTTAGGTAATTGATCCATTTTGAGTTAATTTTTTTAAATGATATGAGGTAAGTACTTTCTTTTGCATGTGGAAACCCAGTTTTACATGCAGCATTTATTGAAGAGGTTACTGTTACCCTGTTGAGTAAACCTGATACTCTTACCAAAAATCAATTTGCCAAGAAATGGATAGCACAATACTGTGTGATGGTAGCACAATATTGTAAGTACAGTGAACAAAGATGTCTGTGAGTAAAGTTAAAAGAGGAAGGCTAGGGGCATGTTTGATACCGGAAGGAAAGATAGATGATAAAGACTGAACTATAACTTAGTGAAACCTAGAGTGGTCAACGATGATTAAGTGTACAAATATAAAAATGCTTTTACATGTGGGAGAACAAATGAATGTCAACCTTGCAAGGTGTTGAAAAAGGGATGGTATTGGGGAAAAAACGTAATCAGTGCAAACTGGAGTCTATGTGGTCCCATTAAATATAACAAAGGCAATATACCAAAGCTAAATGTGTATGAGAGGAGGATATAAGGGAGGGATATGGGATTCTTGGTGGTGGTGTGTTGTCTGACATTATTATTATATTGTATTGTGTCTTTATTTTTTCCTTTATCTTATTATTTTTAAATTTTTAATGTTTTTTTGAGTAATGAATATGTTCAAGTGCTGATTGTGGTGATAAATGCACAGCTATATGATGATACTGCAAACAACTGATTTCACACTGTGGATGACTGAATGTCATGTGAATATCTCTCTATAAAATTGCAGGGGAAAAAAAACTGATACCAAGAAAAAAAAAACAGTTGGCCATAGGTGTGTGGGTTTATTTCTGTGCTCTCACATTCCATAGGTCTCTGTGTCTATCCTTGTGCTAGTACCACGTGTTTTGATTATTGTAGATTTCTAGTAAGTTTTGAAATCGGGAAGTGTGAGTCCTCCAGTTTTGTTCTTCTCTTTCAAGATGTTTTTGGCTATTTGGGGCCTTTATGCTTTAAGATTTCAAGCATAATTAACATGAGCGTTTTAATGAACAGTGTGTAGCCTTCCACTAAGCTTTATCAAATTTCACATCCTACCAGATTTGCTGATTTTGCTATTGTTCTTTTGGGGTTATTTTGTTGTTTTTAAGCAGAGATACCCCTGTACCTCTGCCCAGGTGTTACTGCTGTCCTGAATTTGGTCTTGGTCTTGATCATTCCTGTGCCTATTTGTTATGCTTCTTTGCATCAGTAAATGCACAGTAGGTTTATAATGTCAAGCTTTATACAAGTGGTCTCATGCTATACCTTGGTTTTTGTCGTTTGCCTTTTTAGCTCAGCATTATGATTTTGAGGGACTTTGGTCCTGTTTGCTTGCCATGATGTGTGCCTGCTGGGACGCACCCATCCCCTGGGGTGGGGGTGGAGGTGAGCTGCTTTTCCGCTCCCACAAGGAGCCCTCCGAGCCAGAGGGGCCACGGATGCCTCTCTCTGGAGAGCCGGTCACTCAGCTGTGGGAATGTATCCCATCGTGTGATTGTGCAGTTACATTGATGGTGTGAGCTTGTTCCATGGGTTTCACTGGGGAAAACAGTGCCTCTCTGGATATTCTTGGACCTGTCTCTCTGTGCTCAATGCAAGACATTCCCTAGGGATGTACCTAAGAGTGGGGTTGCTGAATGCATTGGTTAGATATTGCCTAATTGTTTACCGAAGTGGGTTTACCAGTTTACACCCTCGCCGGCAGTGTACCCGTCTCCTTGCTCAAAACCCTCGTTATTTTTAGATGATCTGCTGGGTGGGTATGAAATGGGATTCCATTCTGGCCTCAAATGTGTTTCTCTGAGTTCATGGGTTTATTGGCCATTCAGATTTCTTCCTCTGAAAGTGTACCATCGTATCATTTATTTTTGAGATTGTATTTTTCTTAATGATTTGTAAGAGATTGTTATATATTTGGGTGTCTTATATTTTGTGGGTTACATGTCTCTTTTCCACTTGCCTTTTCACATAGTGGTGTTTTATATATGGATATTTAAATTTCAATGTAGTAGAATCTATAGCAATATTTTCCTTTATAGTTTGGACTTTTTGTGTCTTGTTTACTAAAATCCTTCACAATTCTATGGTCAGAAAGATACTGAATTTTCACAAGATATATTACTCCTAATTTCTGGCTTTTGGTATTTTCCTAGTCTCTGGAGCTCAGCTATTCATTTAAAAGGATGCTTGTTACCTTCTAAACATTTTCTAAGAATTTGAAGCAGAAGGGTTTTCAACCTTATAAGTCACATTATTGGAACCAAATTCCAAATCAGATTCTGCTTTACTCCCGTCACTGAAGCTGTTACTGGTCTCGGAAGTGCTGCCGGCGCTGTCAGGTGGCTCCTGATGCCGGGAAGCACGGATCCCGTGAAGCTCTGGCCTGTGAGTGGGTCTGTCTTTAGTTTCTAAGACCCATGTAGACTGTCGGGTATTGTTGTTGATGGTAGAGGGGAGCTTCAGGCCTGTGCTCAAGCTTTCCTAAAAGAGATGCTCTTTTTCTTACTAGTGGAGTATCTCTAATATTCTTTTTATAAATGCTTATAATTGTGCCAGTACTTTGTCAGATTCCTTTTTAGTGTGGATTTATGTAAGCCTAATTTAATGTACTGACATAAGTGCTGCCTGGTCATCTTAGTTGAGAATTCCATTTGTCAATATTTTGAGTAAAATTTCTGTAATGAATCTTGTTTGTGGAGTGACTTTACGAGAGCTCATCTTTTCTGTGATTAGAAATGATTTATGAAAAAGAATTATTTGTAATTTAAGTTTGAAAAAATAAATATGTTCCCTTCAGGTTCAAATGATCCATTTTGGGAAGCTCAGTTTAAACGATTCCAATTTATTTCTCAGTTATTAGGCTATCTGATTTTTTTTCTTATTTTTAACAATTTTTATATTAATATTTTCAAAGAACCACTATAAAACTTTATTAGAAGAGGAACTCTCTTTCCTTAATACTTAAGTCTATGAAATTTTCTCCTTGTAGTATGCCAAAGGTTTTATTATAGTCTTTTATAATTTTCTAAAAGTTCTTTGTGGTGTGTATTTCCTCCTTGGTCCTTTTTTTAGAGAAGTTTGTTTTTCAAAAAAATTTTCTATTTTTATGTTATTGTGGTCAGAACATACTATGAATTTAAAATGTTTTTAAAATTAATGTTTCTTTTTTGTAAAAATATTACAGTCAGAATTTTGTCTCCTTAAATATTCTTTTTAAAAAGCTTTACTGTCTTCTCTTCCACTCGGGTTAATTTCCATGACTGATAATGGGTCAATACTCTTCCTTGAGAATCACTCTGTCACTTTATTCTTATACTACTATGAGACATTGTTTTCTAATTGTAAAATGTATAGAGCATATTTTTAGAAAATATAACAGCATAGAAACAAAGAGGATAACTACAAATCCCAGAAATAAGATTCAGCAGTCATTTTTGGAGTAATTTCCAGTTTGATAGATAAAGGCAAACATTTTCCCTTGTCGTTAAGCGTTCTGAGAGAACATGAGTTATTGTAGTTGTATGGCAAATGAATGCCTTTCTCCAACCCTTCTTTTGTACATTTAGTTTGTTTGATTTTCTATTATTATATATTATATATATTCTTAAGAAAAATGACTTCTTGGACTTTGTACTTGAAAGGGGGCACAAAAATTTGTGTGGTTTTCATTTTTAACTGTGCCTTTTGTCATTACATAATCGATTCATCTCATGATACTGTTACTATCACAACTGTTGCTTGATTTTTTTAACTTTCTTTGCTCAGCCTTTTAAGAGTGCTCCTAGTTATTTTTCATTTAATATTTCTGTATTTTAGTGGAAAAATACTGTATCTTCCCAGGTGGTATTTAGTTGCTATCATCTTATATTTTGCTTGTTTATATTTTTATATGGATTATATTTATCCACAAATTTGTAATTAAAAACTTGTAAAATTTTCATCTTATATTTCTTTGGAAATAAATTGTAAGCAGGAATTAAAACTCTGCTCCTAATTCAATTAAAAAAAGATGAATATTAAGATGAATATATCTGCCTTTTTATGTATAACTTAAGCAAAAGTAAATAAGTATAGATTTATTTTTATGGAAGAAAAATTTCATTGCTTTTTTATTTTCATCCTCTACTTTTTCTAGCAGCTGTTCTCACCCACTGCAACTATACTACTCAAATTATCTTTTCAATAATGGTCATATTGTTACTTAATAACAGTTTCCTTTAACTTCTGCATGCTATTTGTCAACCCTGAAGCTCTGAAGATACAGAAAGGTGTTTATATGAGAATGATAGCTTTATGGTAAATAAAGGCGAATGAACCTTTTCAGTCGGGGTCTGATTATGTAAGGTCATCTGGGATGGCCCCTATTTCCAGTCAAACTTTATGTGAACTTATACTTCCAGCTGTGTTGTTTGCAGAATTTCCTTGTAATCTAGCTCCTTACCATTTCTGCCTTATTTGTATTGTCTTTCAGAAGTCTCTATTTGTGCAAGTTTATTACTATTCTTCAAAAAATGGATGAACTACTCTTTAACTCTGACTTCTGATTTTCTGTTGCAGGATTCTGCCTGTTCTCAGGTTTCTTGTTGCTTTGCTTTTCTTCCTACCAGAAAACTTTGTTCCTTGGGCTGGACTTGCTGTTGCTGCAAAGTCATTTTCCTTTGCATTTAATTTCATCTGTTTCTTCTGATTGTTAGTAGTTTGCAACCAAGAAATTAGTCCAAACATTAATGGATGTGTGTAAGATTTTAAACGTACCCAAATGTGGGGAGAAGTTTCTCTCTGGAGCAGGTGGCGTGACTGGCTGTTCACCTGCCTTCATGTGGGGTGGTCAGCGGGCCCCTGCCCTAGACAGCCTCCTGTGGGTTTTGTTAACGAGGCTGGCAAATTCTCTGCCTTGGCTCCTGTGTTTATTTGACATAGCCAGATGCTGCTCTTATTTCCTTCTTAGTGGAAGAGAAGGCCAACACCCGCCTCCTCCTGGGCATGTGCCTGGACGCCTGCGCCCGCTACCTTCTGGTCTCCCAGCAGCCGGCACAGGCACAGAAGATGTATGAAAAAGCCTTACAGCTTTCTGAAGAGATACAGGGAGAAAGACACCCCCAGGTGAGGAAGGAGCACATAGATGAGGCACTATAAAACCAAAGGTCTAACACTGATGAGTGTGATGTGCCATGCTGCCTGGGGACAGCTCATCAGCAGGCGGCCCGAGGTGTCCCCCGCCAGCTCCACATGGACTTGAGGAAGGATGTGAGGCTGCGGGTCCGTTCCAGGGGTCCTGACTGACACGGAGCAGGCGTCTTCCTGAACCGCAGGGCTGAGCAGGCCCCACGTGCTCCTGAGGCCTCGGGACGCAGCACAGGGTTTTGCAGTGGGGACCCTGGGCCTTCATGAGCCTCCTGAAGGTCCTTCCCCCACCCCACCCCCAGATAAAATGTAGGGGGGCGGGAGATGGCATTAAAACACCAGAAACCACCAACATTTTAGAATCTATGCACACCACAGAAAGCTTTCTAGCAGAACATGAAGCACGCTGAGTTGGAACAATCCCCGTGTCTTCCCTCTGAATTCTTGAAGGGTCTGGCATATATCGCTTTGTATTAGGAATGCTTAGTCCCCTTCAACATACAACACATTTTTTTTAATTGCATTGAGCTTGTCCCAAAGCTGAGGAAGACCTTGGGCAGAGCAAGTAATAGGTTTTGAAAGAAAGGAGAACTTGAGCTATGAAGGAACTCCCAGGAAAGGATTTAGGGCTAAATACAGAGTCCCTTTAATGGCATGTCATTGCGGAATCATAAAAAGGTGAGTATGGAATTCAGATCACCAAGTACTAGAAGCACATGTCGTGGCTGTAAGGGGGAAGAAAGAATGGCAGTCTGACACTTTTAGTACCAAAATTTAAAAAATAAAGAGTCTCATTAGGACTCTTCCTAAAGCAGGTGTTTCTTCCTGATGAGTCCCAGCGCCACCAACAGGAATGATAGCGAGTGTGGCTGCAGAGGCCCAGCAGGCGCTTCCTGAGACAGCCGAGCCTCCAGTCGGGTCCTCCTGAGCTGCTGTTTGCTGTCGCTCTTTAGTGCTTCTGGTTTGCTAGTTGGATAAATAAGTACTGCTCACCCTCTTCCCTGATTTCTAGATCTGTGCCTCTCCCCAATGCCCAGTGGTTGAGCCACTCTGCCCACAGTTCGGTGTGAACATAGTCACACATGGGTGGTTAATGGCTGGCACCCTCACCTTTTGAGGAAAGCTAGGAAAGATGAAATGTGAAGTATATAGTCAGTTTATCAAATCCCAAATTGATGTTAAATCCATCTGGATGTGATTCTTTAAAGCAGCAGCTGTCTCTATTTTCTTTCACCTCTAGACCATCATGCTCATGAGTGACCTGGCCACAAGCCTGGATGCCCAGGGCCTCCTAGATGAGGCCTATGCTCATGTGCAGAGGGCATCGGACCTGGCGAGACAGACGCAACACCCCGAGCTGCACATGGTGCTCAGCAACCTGGCTGCAATTCTGATGCACAGAGGTGGGTGGCCTGGGAACCCGACTGACTCGCTGCAGGGAAGGATGCTGATCGTCTGAATCCAGGAAATGGGCATTCAGGAAATGGGCATTTAGGGAGGGCCTGGGCCAGGGGGAAACTCCTGAATCGAGGCTGCTGAGTCAGGGCAGAGCAGGGATGTAAGTCTGTGTGAAGTTACAGTAGTGCTGTGCTCAGTTCCATATCTCTAGTCCTGCACTAGCCTGGGCCTCATCGAGTAGAGAACAACTTTGCAGTGATAGTACTTTATTTCTGTTGCACTTGACAGATTCTAAATAAACTTCAAGTTTCACGTGTTCCTCACAGTGTACCTGTGGAGCAGGAAAGGCAGGGAACAGCAAGCAGACAGGCCCTTCCTGCGTGCGTCGTGCTCCAGGGCCCCACCTGTGATGTCCAGAAACCAGGCGCGACACACCTGTTAGTGAAGGCTGCACCTGGGTGTCCCACAGGCATCGCTGGGGTGGGGCGCCACACTGGGGCCCACAAGGCAGCACCAACCCGTCCCCCTTCACAAGCCCACAGTAAACTCAGATCTGAACTGTCATTAAGGCTTCCTGCTCAATCATTTTGACGGATTTTCTTCTTGTTCTCCCTTCTCTCTGGGTCATTTCAGAACGATATGCACAAGCAAGAGAGATCTTCCAGGAAGCACTGAGGCAAGCAAAGCTGAAAAGAGATGAGGTTTCTATACAACATATCACGGAAGAGTTGGCCGAGCTGTCAAAAAAAAAGTAGAACTTTAATTTTAGTACACTCTGTGTTTTCTAAAAAGAGTAATGTCCAGTAACCCAGAGGAACAGCTATTATGTCATCTTCACTGGCGCACAAATCAATGGCTTAAAGTCCTCTGTTCATGGTTGTAAAGTTTCCTCAACTTATCCTTGGTGAAGGACAATTCATATAGACTCTACCACTTTCTTTTTACCCTCTGGCCCCCAGCTGCTTTTGACCTGATGATGGATGTGAAGCTAGGCTTTCTTTCAGTCATGACATCGCTGAGTGCAGTCCCCGGGGTTCTAGCTGTTCCTGGACTCAGATGGGCCCAGCTTTCCTCGGGTTGGGCGGGGGTGCTCCAGCCTGGCCACTCGGCACCAAGGTTTTGGCCCATTGACTTGCCACTCTCCCTTCTCTTACTTGATCAGTATCTGGTGACCAGAGCTCCCTGTCTCCTGGCAAAGGGGGATTATGGTGAGTTTTTCTTATAATCTACTTATTTCATTCATGAATCCCACTGTGGGATTTTAATGCATAAAAGAGGAAAAGTGATCTCTTGAGTTTGCTTCCAGAATGAAGTCTTAAAGTGAGAATTAGGCCCTTGGAAGTATAGCATCACACAATTATTTTAAAAAGTAAACTGCTTTTATATGTATCTGGTTTTAAACAACTATAAAAAAGGGAAGAAAAAGACTGATTTAATCTCTGCCTCTTCGGTGCTGTCTGAGCAGTTCAGCTTCCTTTGTGTCGAGGTCACAGAGCAGCGTCCCCTTGGAACTCTTTAGAGACACATGCCTTTAAAGACCTCCAGCCTCGGGGCAGCCCCTGCGGGAATCGTGTTTACAAGCTCTCAGGTCACTGCTGTGTCACCAAGGGCCCCACTGACTGGGATTCTGTCCCTGGCCTTTTGGTTTTGGGTCTCAGTGTCCTCATCTGTAAGGTTGGAGGATGCTTGCAGTTCGCTCTCAACCATGGAAGAAGTTGGTTTTTGGTCATACGATTTTAAGTGAGTAGACTGTTGTTAAAATTATCACAGTGTCTCAAATATATGAATGTAAGACATGCTTACCTCAGCAGTCTTGCGTATAACCACTTGCCTGGGGGAAAAGTAGTTTTTCCAGGCACCATTAAGGAGCACTGCCGCGGCTGGTGTTACCTGTGGGCTGGGGGTGCTGGACCAAGAAGCTGATATTTTGAGTTCTTCTGCACATAATGGAAGAATCCTTTCATAATAAACTAGAGACTGTAAAACAATACTGTATGCATTCAGTAATCTGTGAGTTTCTCGTAACTCATTAAAAATTTAATAAAAATAAAGTACTAGAAACCCAAAGGTCCAAATCCTTAGGCATTAGACTAAAACTTGTACTTTGAAGATGTAAATTTCTTTCCACTTTCTAAACTCATAGCTATTATTTACCTACCCACTAATTCTATTAATCAGGTCTAACTCTGAAAGATGCATTTTAATATCAAATCAGGTTGTTTCAATGCAACTCAGTCTTAAATTATTGGAGATTTTTAAAATTAACATCAATCACTTACCTGTATTGAGAATAAATTTTTACTTTTTCACAGTGGTTGCTACTTTGTTGAGATTACTTCCTTAGACTTTTCACTTCAGGCTTGACTCAAGAGTTTGTTCCTTTCTGAAATGGTTTTCCAAAAGACGGACTCTTACTTTGAGTGCTCTCCTAGAGTTCACCTGCACGCTGAACAACAAGGCAGGCAGCAGAGCAAAGGGAGAACTGGGCCCCTTTACTAAATCCAGAAGTTTTTGAACTGTTTTATGTCATAGGCATTTTCATGGTATAAATACTTTAAAAAGTAGAATAACCCAAATTAATTAACATTATAAAATTTCTGATCATAAACATCACCTGGAAAATCTGTCAGACTATTTCTGTGAACCTTCTGGGTGCTAAAATAATGCATGATGATGCAGTTTCACATCACTGAAACCTCATCCTGCAGAGTCTTATGCCTTGGTTTACAGCCAACTTGCACAGGTTGTTGCCCCCAAGTGCTGTGCTTGCTGCTGCATCAGGGCCTCCAGAGGGTGTGCCCCACAGGTGAGCCGCGCGGGAATCTGTTCTTTCATTATATTGAATTGAGAACTGATCGTGGAATTCACGAAGTCTCCTCTCTGGTGATGGCAGATGAACTGACACTCAGGCGTTGTGACGAGGGAGGAAGGGGTGGTGGGCAGCAGCTCTCCCTGGGCCAAGTGAACTGGAAAAGTAATAAGTTAGGCTTTGATCTGACAAGTTCTCAAAACCAGTTTTAACTTGGACTAGCTTAGGGTCCTCAAGATTATAAGAAAGTACCATCTTAATCCCTCTTGAGTCTTTAGCAGTACCTGAACTATCAAGAACCTCTCGTCTTTGGTTTCCACCCACGCTGACGTAAGTGTATGCATCTATTTCCAGAGTGGACTGAGGCCAGCGTGCCAAGCAGCAGGAGCTCAAGGACCAGAGAGGCTTAGTGACAGGAGTAAGGGCTTGAACTCACACCAGTGAATTTCTGTCCTAACTTTGCTACTTATTCATTATATAGGCAAGGTACGGATTCTGTCTCCTCCACAGATGAGGAACTAAACCCCACAGTGACAGTGCTGGTGTCAGGGTCTCCAATGCCTGTGAAACAGTACAAAGAAGGCGTGCAGTCACTGTCACCTCTTTCCTTTAGAGGCTTGCATAGGATGACATAAGACTCTGTAAAGTGCCTTTTTTTTTTTTTTTTTTTTTTACCATCCTGACAGACTTCCTTCTGCCTTCTCCAGTTACCAGTAGCATTCTCCCCAAACCAGCATCTGTGCTAGGGAAGGATAATTAGGTGTGCTTAAAATACAGGGGAAAATTTCTCAAAATTAAGCACACAATTCTTAATGGAGGATCAAACCAATCCTCTAGTATAATTAGTTTAAAATTCAGTTGCCTGAGTTACTTGGACCTTGAGAATCAGTGAAATGAAAACATGTGGCAGTAAGCTCATGGTGGCGTAGCAGGGGGAGAGGGAGGGCGCCCTGCTCACCGTGAGCTGCTTGGGCGGCATCCCAGAGCATCACTAAAAATGCTGGAATTCTGCAGATCCTTGTCTTTTGAATCAGCCCATTACATACATCAAACTAAAAGGAAGTATGTTTTTTTCCTTGGAAACCTAAGACACAATGAGCCTTAAATAATCTGTAGCTATGGACAGGGTAGTTGTCAAATTTATTTCAAAACAAAAGCTTTGTGGGCTGCATCAGATGCAGGAAGAAAAGAATACTTAGGGGCATGGTTAAGTTACCAGTGTGCATAACAGTGAGGTATGCCTCAAATAAGCTTTTAGAACTTTTTAAAAATGGAACTATAACATACCCATGCAGTCATATTTTTTTCAGTGCTACTTACTAATTTAAAAAAAATTAAAGCCTGCACTGGAAATTTACAATATGGCAGAATTTTGTTTCTCCTACCTTTTGACCCTAAATGTTAATGTACAGATTTTTTGACAGGGTCTGTGTTAAAAATCTAAACATTTTCACAAGATTTTAAACATCACTGGGAAATTGAATTTAGAGGAAACAAAATCAGATAAAAGTACAATGCCCGTGACAGCCAACATTACTTAACTAGGCTGTATGAGGTTGTTTAGAAGGCAAGGGTTAAAAACATAGACAAAAAGATTTTTAAAAATTACCCCCAAAGTTGATGTGCTGATTTGAACTTAAGTACACCAGATACTACAGCAAGGGGAAACACTGCAAAAAGGTCATCTATTTACAGCTGAATGATTTAAAGACATGGTTTTCTTTACAAACAGATGAAGGAACAGGAATTGTCCACTTTTTTAAAACCCTACAGATTTATCTTCAGCATTTCAACCCTCCACTATTACTATAATCCACTGAATTGCCTGCTTCAAAGGCAGTTTTTTTTTCCTTTCCCCATTTGAGTCTCCAAATAAAAAGCCATCATTTCTTCATCAGCTGTGGCCCTGGCTCTCCAGGAAAGTCTCTGGGCACAAGTCATAGGAGTGCAAGTTTTGACCTGCAATTACAAATAAGACCAAGAACTAGAGAGCCCTTCCCCTGCGCCCGGGTCAGTCGTCGCTGTCCGACAGTGTCTCGTACTGCGCCGAGAGCAGCGGGGCGGGCTCGCGGTCCCAGATCCTGCTCTGCTGGTGAGCGGCGGCTGGGCTCACAGAGGAGGGGGCGCAGGCCAGCGGGGCTGGTGGTGTGCTGCTGAGCATCCGCATGGTCAGGGGGTTGTAGGGAAACTGAGTGGAGCCTGACAAAAGAAAGATGAGGTTTTCATTGTCATGAGCATAGCTGTGTTTCACCTAATCCAAGTTTTGCAGGATGGGGTAGGGCAGGATTGTTCCACCAGAGTGGAAAGAAAGACAATGCTCTGGGAGCAGGCTGAGCAGAGGGCTCAGCACTCAGGTGCTGGCCAGTGACAAGCCACCTCGGCGAGCAATTAAAGGACGAGTGACCTGAGGAAGCTCATGGGAGGAGTGGTGAGAACCCGGAAGACAAAGCCCAGGGCGGGTTTTCAGTGGGCAAGTCCTTACTTAACAGTTGTTTCCATGGAGAATCCAAATACAATTACTGGGTCTTGAGCTCTGTAAGATAGTCTGGCTACACCAAGAACTTAGTTTCTTGGCTCTCGGTTCTCAGAAGGCAAGGGGCCAAGTACCCAGGGATTTCAGCAGGTCATTCTGCTGCAACTCACTGCAAGACTGAGAAGTGGGATGTGTGAACCCAACCACTGTCACCTGTAATTTCTAGATCCTTTAATTCTCCCCCCAAAGCCTATAGTTTGGAAACCCACTGCTCTGGTGGCAGAAAACATAAAATATTACCATTTTATCAAGTAATTAGTTTTGTGAGTGGTCTAGAATTATTTATTGCTTTCATAGATTTCAAAAGAAACAGACATGGGTCTGGGCTAGAGGTTTTCAAATAATGCTCAAGCATCTTTGCACATGGTATGAGAGTTTATAAAGTAAAAGCCTTAAATTATAAGTTTACATATGTTTTAGGGTGGAGGGGACATAGCGGTTTTTTTTTAATTGATGTATGTATCTATCAGCCTTTAAGTAGGAAAGGGAATGGTTTAAGATAATTCTCTGAAACCCTGAAATCCACTGAGTTTTATTTTTTTTTAAAAGTCAAGTCTGTTCTTTTATAAGGTAGTAGTTTACAGATAGGCACTGATTAATGTTAACCAGTAATAAATATATTAGAACACTGTTTTCATCAGTTTGTGCACAAGTAGTGAGCCTACAGAGAGATGATTGCTTTTTTAAAAAGTCTTCCTATTTTTGACTTTGATTTCTTAGTATTTCTCTTAAGAACCTTCTCTAGAATGTTCCTAGGAAAGACTAAAGGTAAGGTTGCTTTGTAGGTGGCACTACACACTAAGATACAGTTCAGGAAAGAACTAAGACTAGACTTGTTTGCTTTGCAAACAGCAAATGCCGGCCACGGGCACAGGGCACAGGGCACAGGCAAGAGGGACGGATGAGGGCGCGTTCACAACCCTTCCTTTGTTTGTGATACTCAGATCGTGCAGCCTTCAAGTTTCTGAGATTATATGCCTTCAATTTCTATTCTGGACAGTGGAATCTATTAATGATAAAGCAACGACAATGCAGCTTTTCAAACAAAGTTTCTGACGGAGAACGTAACGTGCGGCCCCACCTGTGGAGGAGGGCCGGTCTTCCCAGGCCCAGCCGGGCGTCTGCCTGTGGAAGTCCCCGTCTGAGTGCACCGAGGAGACGGAGGACGGCCGCTCTGCCCCCAGGTAACTTTGCCCAGGGATAGGAGACTTAGATTTCCTGCTGTTTGACTTGCTGATCAGCTTTGGTTTGCACACTCCTCCTCCTGGAAATAAAATTCATTATTGATATACAGTATACATATTCAACTTAAAAACCTACCGACGTGATTTTTTCTGTCAGCCTACAACTTTTCTACTTACAGAAAACTACCAAAACGCAGTGCTGTATCATCCTGCGTGAAACAGGCAGAATTAGCATAAGGCATGCAGAGCCTCGTGCCCAATGAAATAAAAACATAGCATTTAAAAGAGACCTCCACTTACACTTGTCACACCTCATGCAGTTGACCAAACCTAAAATCCTCACTAACCGCCTTTTCCCTCCTCCCCCAAACTTAGAGGGAAGCAAACTGAGAGAAGTTAATATACCATTTGAGGAAATAAATATACCATGGAAAAAACCACCATAGAACAAAAGACCTTCATGCCATTATAGAACCTCAGCAGAGGTTTGGCAAATCTTAGTGGGCATTTCTGTGTTTCAAGGTTGTGTTTAGTTGGTGAACTCAGCAGAAGCTCACAGGAGCAGGATACCACTGCCCAGACTCTGGAACCAAACATTAAAAAGATGTCAGAAGAGATTGGAAACTATACCACCGGGCAAACTTTTTCTTGGGCCACAGCAAAAAGTTCACCCTGACCCAAATCTTTCAAGATACAGAAAAAATAAGAAGATAGCAACTTATAGACGCAAACAGGCAGGAAGGAGATATAATAGCAGGGGGGAAAAGCTCTACATGCTAGAAAAGAACAAAATTAGTTTGCAAAACCAGCTCAAAGAATAGAGAACTAAAAAGAAAAATGAAAAAGAATGGTTGAAGTGTTAGGAAACAAACTATGTATCAAACTAGAGCAATGAAGAACAGTAGAAACAGCAAGGATCAGAATAGACATAACTGAAAGGGGAATTACTAGTATGGAGAAAAAATGTGAGACAACAGTTAAAGCACTGGAAAAAGACCAAGATGACGAAAGTACTCAGAAGGTAACAGATATGGAAGACAAAGACTAGCATGATGATCGGTGCTGCTGAAATGGAGAGCCCAAGAACAACAACAAAATAATGCCGAGGAATGTTCACTAGATTTCCCTGCAGGTAGAAATGAACCTCCTGTGATCAGGGAAATGTGACTGAGAATGACCCGGTACTGACACACACACTGATGGTTAATGCACTGACATTGAGCCAATAAAGTGTCACCCATGCAAAAGGGGGTGGGGTGGCCTTGGCCTCGTTTCTTATTCAGCACCTATGAATGCCAGAAAACCATGGAACAGTGTCCATGGGTGTTGAGGAGAGTATAGTCAGGACTGTTACATCTGCCAATCTGTCAATTCAAACATAAAGGCGACATGGCGAGACTCCCAAACATGAAATCAGTAAGGGAACTCCACGGCACTCTGCAGGGAAAGTGAAGTATAAAGCACACACAGACAAAGATCGGCAAGCACTGGAAGGAAAGGGCAGAAAGGGGAAGCAGTGCTCATCTTACTTTGCCATCTACTTCTTAACCATAGTGAGATCTTTAGCTTAAAAACTGCAGGAAAATAAACCTCAACCAAAATGAAGTATTTGCTTATCTTCAGTTAATTTAAGCACGAGATATTCATAAACAATTAAGGGAAAAAATGCATATGACATTGGAAGGTTAAGAGTGCATGTTTTTTGTTGGTGTGCTTTCACAGCATGTAGAAAGGACCTCATTCCACTGCCTGAATCCACAGGTAAGTCTGGAGTGATGCTTAAGCAAACACTAGCTTTCTAGAGTGGGTTTTCTCCCCCACTCTTCTCTATGGCTTAACATTCTTTTATACTGTGCCTAATGTTTTTATTATAATAGTAAGCCACTTTTATACAAAAGCCAAATAAGAAATTGTACTTGTGTTACAATGTAAATGTATGCATACAACACAAGACTAGACAGGTACAAAAATGAAAACTCATCTGCTGGCAGGGTGATAATGCTGAGTAAAATTTTCTTCCTTTGTGTTACCACGTCTGGGCAGGTTAAAAATATTAAGTAAAGAGTCTGTAAAACTCTAGAGATGACTGAGTACATAAAGCACATGCAGTCCCGTAGTGAGGCATCAAAGCTTGGGAAACAGAGACTTGTTTGTGGGAAAAGCAGCCAAGCAGCCAAGCAGCGCTCAAGGGAAAACTTTACCTGGAGTGGGTGAGGGGTCCCCTTCCCCTCTGCAGGCCTCCCCACTGGACACGACTGAGGTGCTGGCCCCGGGCAGCACCCCCATGGGCTGGGCCAGCACCACTCCGTGCTCCTCAACTTTGTCATCAAAGCTTCCCATGAGCGCCTTCCTGATGATGTCTTCCAGCCCGAGATTACTGGCAGGGTCAGCAAAAGAATGACCTCTAGAACTAACTGAGCCTGAAAGAAACAACCACAAGCATCTCCACTTGCTTACGATGCACACTGGAAACAGAAGTGAACGGACGACATGCAGCCCTCCCAGCCGCCGCACACACCCAGCAGCCCCTGGGAGCCTGCAGGGCCGTCAAGGACACGGATGACCACGCGAGGCAATGGGCCTTCTCCCGTGTCAGTCTCCAGACACCTGAGTTTAAAGTTACCCGTGAACAAACTTCTTTCCCGTTCCCTAGTTTCTATGTCGTTCTTGAATGGTTCTTATGTTTTTTTCAGTTATTTATTCAACCAGTATTTATTGGATCTTCATTCATTTTCATTACCCCTGAGCAGCCCCTTCCCTGCCCGGCTGGGCGGGGCCGCGGCCCAGGTCCTCCCGCAGAGGTGACCTGCGTCTCACCTGAGGTGGTGACGGCCGGCAGGTTAAAGATCTCTGTTCCAGGCTGAGCAGCTGCTGGATTTAAACAAACTCGAGGTTAACTGAGATGATAATCATGTAAACCAAAAGAGGTCAAGTCTCAAAACAAAAAAACAACCCCTCTAGTAAAACCATCTTCTTATTTTCCATGCTCTCAACTTTATTTTTTACCCCCAAAGTGAAGGTAGATAAAATGGAAATAATTATTTTAAAAAAGGAGATCAGGAAATAAAAAATGTAGTGGGGTAGGAAAATTAAAACAGGAGTAATGTAACCTAGAGGAGAAGAAAAGATCACCCCACACTGCTGAGGAAACGCTACTGGGATCAGCGCGCCCTCGCAGCAGGACCCTGCCTGGAGAGAGAACCCTGGGCTTTGGGGATGGCCATGCAGGGACAGCCTGGATCAGACCGGGGAATCCAGAGCCCGCTGAGCGCCGCTCACGTTCCCAACACGTTCCCTGCCTGCTGACTCTTCTTTCCTGTTAACTGTGCAATTGGAAAGTCTTAGTGACACTAGCAGAAGACCTGGGAGCCCTCGAGCAAGGCCAGGAGCAGGAGTGCTGTGGAGGCACAGAGGGTGCTTTTGTTGCTTCTTCGAACTTGATGTGGAGAAATGGAGAGAGGAAGAGGGTGTAAGAAGCAAAGGGGTGGCTAGGATTGCGGATGAGACGGCCGACGGATGGGTTCCTGCCTGGGGATGAGATTAGTGAAGGTACTCGCCTGGAAGAATTTTTTGATCAGGGAAGCTTTAAACTGACAAGAGGCAGGAGAAAAATCTCCAGGAAGAACCAAAAAAACGATGACTGCAGACAGCAGTGTCCTTACCTATGGGCCAGGTAACACTCGTGGGAATTAAGCTGAAATAACACCAAGTGATAAATATAGCTTTGTAGTTACCACAAGTGTGTGGAAGAGGACTCATTCATTTTACGAATATTTCCTGAGCACTTACTTGGCTGAATCATAATAAAATTAACTTTTTATTGATCAAAAATGAAGACAATTTCATAGAATTCAACCAAACCCTGATAAAACTTGGAAACGTCTGTAAAATACACCGCTTCTTTTACTTGTGGAGCTTACAGTTCAGTGTGGTGTCTTCTGGGGCTACTCACAGCGGAACCACCTGGTACTTGGTAAAAGTGAAAATTCCTTGATGCCTGGGGCCCTATAATTCACACATTTAACAAGCACCCCAGGTGGCTGTGCTGCATTTTTAAGTTAGAGGACTCCTCCTGGTTTAAAAACAGATGGGCAAACGAACAGTTATAAGAGAACAGGATAGCTCTTCAGAGGGAAGGAACTGCTGTTCGGGAGGCAGGAGGAGGTAAATGCCTTCAGACCATGAAGGGTGGGTGGGGTTGTCAAGAAAGGGATCAGGAGGGCCCTCTGTGTGGTATGGAGAGAGGAGGAGCGTTTTGTTTGTTTGTTTTTTTTAAGGTGAGATGGGAGTTTAGATACTTAAAGAGCCAGTAAGACAGAAATGAAGTCTGCTTGGAAGGGAAAGTTGGACTCTGGGTAAAAGTTAGGGAGTTTTCAGCATTAAGGTGACAATTTAAATGCCCAGAGTGGATTGTAGTACACAACTCTTCAAAAGCAGATGTCAAAAATCTTTGAAAAGGGCTGAGAAGAAAGCCCTCGGGAAAGCCAACATTCAAGGGCCAACCAGAGCAAGACTTCTCCTTAAGGAGAAGAAACGGCCAACCAAATAGGAACAAGACCAGGAGAAAGTTAGAAAATTCCAGGAAAGGGAAGTGGTTCCTGTGTCAAAGGCTGCAAAGAGATGAAAGTCGGGCAGTGTCAGGTGTTCTAAAGAACAGTCACTGACGTCCTTGGTGGGAACACAGAGTTGCGAGACGCTGTGCTGAGGGAGCTCCCTTGGGTTCTGATGACTTTGACTTCTCCAACCCACTCCCCAGTGAGGACAAATAAACCCAGGGGTCTCATGAGCCCACCTACTGTTCCTTAATATCCACCCCCCCTTTCCACAGTCATAAGGAGTTCTCCCAGTAAAAAAGAATCCAAGAATAAAGCAATTTTGTTAGTATCTGCCTTAAGACATTAATAAGCCTTATCCTCTGTTAAAGTTTCATAATACATTTCAGGGAGTCAAGACTAACCGATCATACCAAAAGCTCATGACCCAGGACCCTGCTCAACTAATGACTGCTCCATCAGCATGTGAGTTTGAAACTGTTCCATACCCCAGGAAAGCTGTGCTCTTTTAATCCACTCGTGGCAGGCCTATTGTGGGTGGGACCTTTTGATTAGGTTGTTTCCATGGAAATGTGGCCCACTCAATTGTGGGTGGGACCTTTCGATTACATTGTTTCCATGAAGTTGTCACCCTGCCCATTCAAGGTGGGTCTTAATCATTATTGGTGTCCTATACAAGAGTTTGATAAAAGGTAGAGACATTTGGAAAAGAGCTCAGAGACACTTGAAGAGAAAATGCCCAGAGACATTTTGGAGGTAGCCATTGAAACTAGAACCAGGAGAGAAGCTAAGATGAGATCCAGAGTTTGCCATGGAGAGGCTAAGATAGGACCCCCAGATGCTCAAAGAGACATGCCCTGGGGACATACAGGAGCTGCTAGAGAAAAGCTAAGACACTGGAGAAAGCAATGGAAATGAAGCTAACCACAGGAGAGGCCCAGCAGACTCTGGCCATGTGCCTTCCCATGTGACAGAGGAACCCCAGAGGCCATCAGCCTTTCTTCAGAGAAGGTATCATCCTATTGATGCCTTGATTGGGACACTTTCATGACCTTAGAACCGTAAATCTGTGAACTAATAAACCCCCATTGTAAAAGCCAATTCACTTGTGGTATACTGCATTCTGGCTGCTCTAGCAAACCCAAACACAGTGATTGAGACAGCTGCTGCCTCAAGACAGCACCCACATGAGAAGAGAGAATAAGTTGGAGCAGTGGGCTGCTCCAGCTCACACTTGGCATTTCTTCCCAGTAAAGGGGCAAAAAAAGACTAGACAGGCCCAGTGGGAGCCACACAAGACTGGAGCAATTCTTAGCAACCACTCAGCTTTCTCAGAGAATGTGAAACTGAGAGCACATCTGAGGATCTGGTAAGTAACCAGCAAAACAGCTAGTTAGAGACCAGACAGAGAAAAATGTACTTAGACTAGTAAACATGGGATCTTTCAATAGCAACTATGGTCAACATTCTAAAATACTTTGCCTTTTAGGTGACTTTTTGTCACTTAAAAAGAATCTAGTAACTAAGAGCTTGGATAAGTTCACAAAACAATAGGTAACACTGAGTTCATCCTTTCATCCCTTGAATTTTCCTTATTACAAAGCATCACAAATCCAAACACACATTCCTCTGCCACAACCAGTTTCATTTCTTTGGGCAGGGTGAGGCCACCAGCACAGCACAGCCGTGGACTGCTCAGAGCCAGCAGGCGTCCCAAGAGGTCTCTCCGGGTCCATCGCAGGACCTGATGGGACACCTGGGGAGGTGTGAGCTACAGCGCCGGGTTACAGGGCCGGGAGGTTTGGAGACCGCACCCTTCCACCCCAAGGAGTCTGCCTCCCCGGAGCTCGCCCTGTCCTATCCCCAGGGCTCTTGGGCCAGTTATGAAGCCTCTGAGTCTCAGTTCCCTCAGATGCAAAACGGCGATGATCATACGCAGCCAGTAGGGCTGAGACCATTACAAAGTTTACACGCATGTGTGCTTACAAGAGTGCCTGGCACGTAGCCACCGCCCCATCAGCGTTTGCTGCTACCACTGGGCTCTTTTTCAGAAGGTGAGTTTGTCAACTTTGCGGCGGAATGACTGACGTGAGATCCGTAAAGTCATGGGCAGGGGAGAGAAGTAGGTGGG
This sequence comes from Bradypus variegatus, assembly GCA_004027775.1. Lineage (NCBI taxonomy): Eukaryota > Metazoa > Chordata > Mammalia > Pilosa > Bradypodidae > Bradypus > Bradypus variegatus. The sequence continues at coordinate 46,036 of PVKY010000155.1, forward strand.
AAAAGCACACTGCCTGGTCCTGCACGTGGGCCGGGTGCCCGCACGGTTCAGTGGGGAGCGTGTGGCTGAGGCTGGTGCACCCGGGGGAGTCCCCGCAGCCCCATCCCACGTGCACTGTGACCTGGGCAGAGCTAGTGCCACCCGAGCCTGCCCTGAATGCTGAACACAGGAGGGAAGAGGTCACTGCTTGGAACCTCCTGGAAGGCTGAAGGAAATGCTTTCCACAGAGCACAACTCAGATGGCAGAGGGCCCAGAACCAGGCATGGGCAACCGCTGGGAAACGGAGCTGTCTGGAGACGAGACTCTCCAGGACATGACTGCTGCCTTACCACATCCAAGAAATGTTGTGTGGGTGAAGCAAAGGGGTTTCAGATGGCCCAAGTGGGAAAAAGACTACCGGGAGCAGCTCAGGCCCCTCGGAAGAAAAAGTTTTCTAAGCCTGGCATCTGTTCCGAGATAAAACGGACAGCGTCAGAAGGCGGCTCCCAGAAGTCCGCAGGTGCTGGCCGACATTTGAGAAGGAACCCCAGGATCAGAGGAGGGAAACAGGTGCCTCAGAATAGCCTCCGCTCCAGGGTTACAGGAGGCAGCGTGGCGTATCACTATTAACGCACGTTTTATTGGTGTTGGGGCCGGGGGGGGATCCCACTTACCCATATCAGAGTCACCTCCACCAGAGGAGTTCAACTTACGAAAAATCTCCTGCTTCTTTGATTTAACCATGGGTGAAGTGTTTTCAAGCTTGGTGAAGAAGGAAGGCAGGTAGTTCATGCTCGCTGGTGAACGGGAATCATTCCTGTTGGGAAGACAGTTTGACCATTGCCTGTGCGTCCACATGGCCTGGAGGTGCCTAGCAAGGATGATGTGCTGGGCGCCTGGCAGCAGAAACGGGTTACAGCCCTGAGAAACAGTGCACCACATCAGGGTGCAGCCCATTCTCAGGTGAATTCATAAAATCAGGGTTGTAATGGAAATAATCCAGAGCAGGGACTCTTAGCAAGCAGCAGATGAACCTTAATGGGGAAACATGGAAACAGCTCACTGTGATGCTCTCCACTTAACTGCATGAACACTGATATACTTACGGTTATCACCTGAACCAAGAACTGTTTTACCAGCAGTGTTACTCTGCACAAAATTGTAATAGCCTACTTGCTGATAAGATAACAAGCACTCATACCAAAGCAGTCAACAGCTGAATTTGAACAGAAAAGCCACAGTGTACAAATAAAACTGCCTTTGTGTTAGTCATTTCACACCTCCTAACAGATGAGCTGATGTACATGGAAAGGGTTTCACATTTCACTGGCAGCTTCCTGTGAAGCTGAGGTGGCGACAGAGTTCAGAAGGCTGATCAACCTCATCTGAACATGTGGACCATTCAGACTACGTGCCAAGGAAGATGAAAAAAGGTGACAGAAAAACTGAATGAGGTCTGGACCCTGTCCTCAAAAAGCTTGCAAACTCAGGGTAAGACACGGATGTGTACAGCCAAACTCAACATGGTTCTCTCTCCAAAAGTGAATTTTCTTCCTCATTTCAGTGAAAGGTAGAACCTCAGTTTGGTTGCCAATGACCACCTACATGCCTACACAGTAACTAACTGTACATTGTAGGAAATGCAGCAAGTTTGGAGTAAGACCTTGATTTAAACTGGACTGTCCCTCCTGCCTTGACTGTGGGCAGATCATGTGCTGTCTCAGCCTCTGCAGAGGGGCCCCATAGGCAGGGCATGGCTGGGGACGGACGGAGGTGTGGGTAGAGAACAAAGGAGAAGGGTGCAGGGCAGGAGGCAGAGCTGCAGAGCACCATGAGCCTGGCTGAGGGGGGTCTCGAATGCCGACTCGTGATGCAGTCTTCAGCCCCCTTAGCCTTAGGTCACCCTGGTGGAGGTGTGAGAGGGACACAGGGGGCCAGTCCCAGGAGTCAGGTCCACGTGGGATAAAACCAGAGACTCTGCTGGGTTGTGGTGAGCCCAGGAGGAGAACACTCCTTCCCTCTCCACGCTCAGCCCTTGCAGCTTGGACTGTGGGCAACACTCAAGGCGGACCACCAGCAGGAATTAGAATCAGTAAATACAATGAACACTTTTTCTATAATTTATTTAAATATAATTTTTTTCATTAAAATCCAGTAGCACTGGATCACCAGAACAGTGACTGCATGATCCCAAGAGCCCTATCCTGACGTGAAAGCAGAGAGAGAAAGGAGGTGTGGATGTAAGGAAATCCTGAGCCCGCACTCCCGCCCCACGCCCCTCACCTCTGCTCGGCAGCCTCGGCTGCCCGCTGGGGCAGCAGCAGCACGTCCTGCTTCTCGGGCACCGCGGGGGCCTGGGGCGGCGAGATGGGCTCGTAGGGCTCTGCAGAGACGTGGCTCCTCTCTGGGGACTTCCCAGGCCTAAATTGTAACACATAAGATACTGAATTGGGATTCAGGGCTATTTTGAGTTGTGACTTCTCAGATCTTTTCCCAGTTAGTACAAGATAATTGAGGGGAGGACCAAGTCAACACAGGCCCCAGTTATTCAATTGTAGGGCTGAGCAGTTCCCTGAAGTATAATGTCTTTCTTGTGGACACCACATTGGTAAGTGGTAAGTGTGACATAAACACGCTGTTTAGCAAAACAAAAAACCAAACCACAACTCAGCAATTACGCCCAAGAGCCATCTGTGACTTTTAACACCTGCAGTTATTGCTCTTTTAGTGATGTATAGTTTAAGTGTGACATATATACTTAAAAACAAAAATTAAAATTTCTTCTCCCCATAAACTCCATCCAGTTCTTAGAAGCAGGTGTTCTTGAACACTTCCCTTTTGGTTCTTTTGGTGGTGACCTCCAAAACTCAAAATAATATTTTACCTTTATTTCATGATTCATCCAGCATGAAACATTATCTATAAATTCTCTTCCATGAAAGATGAACTAGCTGCTTTCTCTATGTTGTGTATATTTTATTTAAGTAGTACACTTCAACTTGTTAACGTTTTCTTTTAAAAAGTGAAGAAATGAGCACATGTACCTCCTTCTGCCTGTCTCCTACTGCTCTTCCCCAGTGCCCAGTAACCATCTTTATGTGATTACAGCATTTATCCCTGTTCTAGAGCTAGAGTAAAACTCTGTGTTTTGCTTATAGTCTGAAAATCAGTTCATGGTGTTTTACATCATCATGGATTGTGTGAACATTTTGAACCGTAAATATGAAGGCCAGTGAAAGAAAAGTAACAGTCCTCATTCAAATGCACAGCTGCAGTGATGTAGAAATTCAAGTGAGAAGGCCACGTGGACCCTCTCTCCTTTAATGCTGTCAACTGCTCAAATTCTGCTGCATGCTACTTGGCCTCAGGAGTGAACCGTGACTCTGCTGTGCAGCTTTCTTGGTTTTTTTCAATAATTACATTTCTTTTTGTTGTTAAAAGACAATAAGCCTGCATTCACCTTATCCTTTAGAGAATCCAACTTCTTGAAATGATTTGCTTCAAAATAACCCACTCTGAATTGAGGTTAAGTGGGGATAAAAATGAAACAAAATTCGCTATATGCTGATGACTACCAAAGTGGGGTGTTGGATACATTTTTTTTTTATCCTGTTTCTGTTTGTGCTTAAAAATGTGCACAGTGAAGTTTTTTGGTTTTCTTTCTTAAAGAAGACAATGCAGCTTCCTCCCATGTTCCTTCTGACTCCCCTCTGCCTCTAAGGCGGGCCCACCCCTGCCCACATCCCCCCACACCGTGATCTCTGGCTCCTGCAATGCCGGCTCGCCCATCCACAGTGGGTCTGCGGAAGTTGGCCAGACCTGGTGATCTGATGGTATCTCTGCCTTGTTCTCAGCATTGTTTGAATGAATTCCCTTGTGCTGTTTCACTATAATTTAATGTGTGCTGGCACAGAGCAGCAGGGAAGAAGACGTGCTCCACACTCCAGCCCTGCCATGTACAATGTGCTCCCCTGTGCTGCTTCCACCGGCCTCACTTTCCACACTTCACCTCACCTTCCTGAACATCCACTGCTGCTGGCCAAGCAGAGGCCAGCGACTGGGAGAGACACTGCTGGGATTCTGCAGAACCACTCATGTGTCCCTGAACTGCCACAGGACTGCACATTCTTCATAGCTATCTTTGCAAACCAACAGACAGTGCAGTCCTCAGAAAGCAGTCCACTTGCTGAGTGTGTATTAAAGATCCTCACACTGACTGCTAGGACGGCAGGCGTGACAGGAGTGACACTTCACAGGGCAGGAAGGCAAATAGACACCCGGTGTGAGAAATGAATCCCCTACCTTGCAGATAGGAGCAAACTGTTCTATGGGTAGGAAATTTAAATACAGCTTGAAATAAGAACCGTACCTTCCCCTGGATTTGTCCATCAGAGTTTCTGGAGAGACCCGTGGGCCTGCTCTCTGATGGTGGACAGACTGAGACTGGGGTTCCGGGCTGTAGCGAGTGCAAGTTTTCGTCCGCCCAGGCGTGGGCACTAAAGCAGTTGGCGAGTTCTGGAATGTAGAAGTGGGGGGCTGCTGGGGAGGCTGAGAGACTTGATTTCTAGCAAAATCTTGTGTGATAATTTGCTGTGAATGACAGAAGAAGGAAGGAGTCAAACTTATTAAATACTTGCCCACAAAACACTGCATAAGAAAACCTCCACGTCTTGATGGTGGCTTTCTCTTTCTCTACTGAAATGTGCCTTTGGCAAGATGACAGTGAAGGAGAGCTGAGGAACCCCCAGGAGCCACAGACTTACACAGATGTGGTCGGCAAGGGTGATGAGCCGGTGGGTCCTGGGCACGTGGCCCAGCCCCTCTGCCTGGGCGGGGGGCGGCTGGGGCGAGGGCGACTCCTGCTGCGGCCGGTAGTGAGGGACGGGTCCTTCGTATGGCCTGGAGGGCTCACCTGGCAGAGGACAGAGACCCTTACTCCTTTCACTCATTAGAATTAAACAGCATGTAGACACGTGTCAGAGGGATGTGGTGCATGGCTCCAAACACAGAAGTTATATATCTTAATTTCGAAGAAAAAATATTTAACTGACATAAGTCAGAGGACTAGTAGACTACATTATGATTGCAGAAGTGTGCAAACAAAATAACTTTTCTATATCATTAAAATATAAATAAGGGAATCAACAGTTCATAAGTAGCTCTTCATTAGCACAGTTTTAAGTGTTTCTTAAATAAAATAATCTTAAGACAAAATGTTATTTCTTAACTTGGTGTGGACAGATCATTAGAAACAATGATAAATGCAAACTGGAAACGCACGAAGTGGTGGCTAAGAGACGTACTTTCTGCCGGAGCCACCTTGGCCGCCTCGGGCGGGTAGGCCTGCAGCTTCTCCTGGGCTGGCGCAGGGGAACTGGCTGGGCTGATGACCTCAATGGCATCGCTGGGTGCTTCGTAGCGGTGAGAAGACACTGTAAGAAAAGAAAAGAATCTTAGTTCTAAAAGTAATCCTAAGAAAAGTTTCAAAAGAACAAGTTCTTCAAATCCATTTGCGTCTTCCTTTTTATTCTGATCACAAGTGACAGCAGTGCTCCAGATTGATGATAAAAGGTAATGAGCGGTACCAGCAGTGCATGCCTGCTTCCTCGGTGCTCCTCACCTCGGCAGGGTTTTGGGTCTCCTAAAACTGTGTGTGTTTTACATCTTTATAAAAGGAGGATAATAAAAAAGTAAGGAAAAACAGAGAACTGATTTATGATATTCTCCTGGGAGCTGAAAAAGAAAGCCTCCACAAAACGGTCATCAGAGAGATTACACAAATGAGGGAGTAGATCTCAATAGTTAACTGATTTCAAAATCAGATCTGTGGGATTCCAAATCAGCTCTTAGAAAAACTTTGACATGGCAGAGCTGCTACAGAGTTCTGTACCTATATAGCCAACTACAAAGCTATAAAATTAAGTCATATTATATAATGACTATCAAATAAATGGAGCTGACAAAAATGACTTTTTAACCACTGTGTTAGGTTGTAAAAATAAAAAGAAATAGTAGGGAATGTCTCAGGAAACCAAGTTCACTCCTTTGGCACAAAGGGTGGATGGCAACCATCTCGGGAGAAGGCCCATGTCAGGGAAGGGGCAGCCATGTGGTCATCAGGCCGCCTCCGAGATGCAGCCCCCAAGGGAGGTGGGAGTCTGCATGGCAGGGTGCAGGCACCCATTCGGTGGCTCAGGAACCCCCTGGCTTTAGATTGCGATCTGTATCTACATGCGCCGGAAAACCGGAGGAGCCGTCAAAGGCTACAGGCTACGTAGCTCGCCTCAGCGGGCGTGGGTGGAGACACCGAGAACAAATCCAACTGCTTGGCTCCTGCACTCCTGGGGCAGCCCTGCCCTCCCACCCCCACCAGGCTACGGGAGCTGCAGCTACCTGGGTTCCCACAGGCTCGGGGGGGCAGAAAACTGTTAACGGGATGGACAGTATCACTGGTGAACTGAAATACGTCACCAGATTCAAAGGAATTCGTACCACTTTGCCACTTTTGTACCCACTGCCCCTCCTCTCTGTTCCTGAGCCCAGCACCCCACATGTGTACAGTGTAGAAAGGCTGCTCCTGAGTCATGCTGACTCCGCTCCTGAAGCTTTAGGCAAAGGCCCAGTGCTTCTCCAGGGAGAGCGAGGCTGAAGCGTCAAACCAAAAGCTCAGATTCAAAGAGGACCCACATGGAACTACACAGCTAGCACACATCACACAAGTTATCCACCCAGCCATAAAACAGATGGCCAAGCTCAGGAAAGGGCTGGGCTTCCTGGTCTCAGACCCTCTGAAAGTCCAGAGCAAGGTTTGGTTCGAGATGCAAATAGCAACGGGCCCAGGCTGGGTCACCATGTGGCGACTTCCCTCTCGAGAGGCCTGTCGGTTACTCAGGGCTTCTGCGTGAATACTTCTCTGCATGTATAATACCTTTAGGGTAGATTTTCCTAATTCCAGGCTAAAAGGAATTCCTTCTTCCACATTACAGACCCCCAAACTGCTGCCTCTCCCCAGAAACCTCAGCAATGGGTAGACATTTACCCAAATTACAGTTAGGCAAGTGACCGCCTGGGGCGGTGAGGACTGCGCGCTGCGTCCTGGTACACAAGATGTTGTTCTTAGTGGTCTCCAACTCTACCTGACTCGCTACAGGAGACAGCAGAGGGGTGACCACAAATATTAGAAGATGATGGTTGAAATATCTGCTTGCTCTTTCTGGAATTCTATAGAGAATCTAGGCAATCGTTTAAAAAAATTAAGAGTATGATGTGTAGCATTTTAATGTAGATTTGTGAATTCTCACAAGCTTGCAGGGCAGACTTCTGGTGACTACAGCCAGACTTGGTCAAAACCCAACTTGCAAGAAAGGTGTCGTGTAAGGGCTGGTTACCGCTAACAGGCAGGCTCCCTTCTCAAAAGTCTCTTATCTTAAATAAAGGATAACGAGACATTTTGGGGTGTGGACCTGAATGGGGCACCACGTCTTAGAAAAGAGGTCCTGAGACATGAGACCTCAGTGGCACAGAGCTTGACGATGGATATGCACCTTCCTGGTGCCTGAAAACTATTCACAAGCTTTGCCTATCTGTAACCTACTTTAATTCTACAGAAAGGAGACTTTCTCATAGGAATTGTGTTGATGGTTTTATATTCAGGGAACTGGTATCACAATAATCATAAAAACTAGGAGCATTTCTTCACCGCTAACCCACCAGACCTGTCCTATCACATCTCCCAGCAAGCATGTGGATGTTTTCAACCTAGAGAGTTCTGCTGCACCTAAAGAATGCAGCAGTTCTTCACTCAGACCCCTCACTGCGAGGCCCGGGCTGCGATACCTACGGCTGCTGGAGGAGTCTGAGCTCTGCGAGCCGCGGTCCCTCGCGTCCTTGTCCGAGGCAATCTGCCGGGTGATGATGACGTCTATGAAGTTAGCTGCCGTGATGGTGGTCTTCCCCCGGGTCCTCAGCTCCTCCTCATATCTGGACTTTGGAGGAGGCCCTTTATCTTTCCCAGCCTCGGAATAAACTACCGCCGAGTGGGGCTGGGGCTTGCCGCTTGGGAAGGCTGAAGACGTGTACAGACACTGGGCAGCCCTCTTCTCCGCCTCCAGGCTCTTCTGCTCCAGCTGCTGCTGCTCACTAACGGCCGCTGACCTGCTTCGCACCGTGTCCTCCACCCTGGCCACGTCGTGCTTACTCTCTTTTGATTTGGAAACATCCATCTGGGGGGCGGAGGCTGCGGCATCCACAAGAGCAGCCAAGGCGTCAGCAGCAGTGCTGTAGCGGGAGGTGGGCAGGCCCTGGCTTATGGAGGGGCCCCCAGCGGGGAGTGGCCTGTGGATAAAAGCAAATCACGACTCTGAGGGGAGACCCTCTTGGCAGGTGTGGGGGGCGAGACGGCGCAGACGACCTACATGACCCGCAGCTGCGCAGCCGGATCCAGGGGCGTGATGACGCTGGTGCCGTTGGTTCCCTGGAAGACGCTGGGTCTCTGCTGCAGGACGGGCTCCTGTGTCCGGACCGACGGGGATGGGGAACGGACATACCCGTGACTCCCAGGTCTCACGGGCTGTTCTGAGCCTGGGGGGCCGAGAGAAGGAAAAGGAATAAACACAAGCCCCAAGGAAGAAGCTGGGAGTGAACATCAGCAGCACTCGTGGATTGTTAACTTCCTAATATTAATAACAGAAAAAAGGAAGACACTTGATATCCCACTTTGAGGCCTTGGAAGAAACATGTCCTAAAGTTTTTCAATAAAGATGCAATAAAATGGCACTAATAACTCGAAACAAAAACAGCCACTGTTTGATTTTTGTGACAAGTATCAATACTGATTCCAGAGAGAAACAAAAAACAGCATCAACAATTAAGGAATAACACAAATCAGAGAAGTTCATCTCTCAAATGTGTCATCCAACTCTGGTGTGCCTGTGATTTCCAAATCAACTTTCTAGTGTCACAATGAGAATATGCCGCCCCTGCGCTTAGACACGAGGCTGCCTCTTTGAGCCGTCTTCCTGCTCCACTTCACGGCCTCTACGGGTAAGGGCTTCGCTTGCTCCCGAGCTGAGATCTCCCACAGCCCTCCCATGGAGCCTGACTCCAGTGACGACACGGCCTCGATGCTCGCCTCGTTCACCTAACCTACGCTTCCCGCACAAAGCCACCACGTGGGCTTGTCATGACAACTGCACTGCAAGAGCCTGGCTTCTCAGACTCCCTCTCTACCACCTCCTGCCCCGTCTCCTCTGCTCCGTGCCCTTCCTCGGACTTCCCAACTGGCTCGTTCCAGCCCTCGCCTCACAGCCAATCTCCCAGGACAGCCTCTCGGCAGCTGCCTCCCTCCTCCCATCTGTGAGCTGGTGTGAGTCGCCCCATGGGATAAATTCCTAGAAGGGGAACTGCTGGGTAAAAAGCATTTGGAATTTTATCCTTCCAAAAAGGCCAGCCCCATTTACACTGCCAATGACAATATCTGGGTCAACAGTTCTTCAGACACTTCAACACAGAGTACGTCAACCTTAAATGGCTCATGGAGAAAAACTGTATTTTATTGTCTTAAAATCTGCAATTTGTGCTTAAGAGGGATCACAGCCTTTTAAAAATCAAGTTCCTGCCAAAGTTATGTATCTTTTTGTATTTTCCTTAACTAAATCGATTTCCATGACTTTAAATAATCAACATGCAGTCAACACAGTGGTGCACCCTCACATTCGTTACAGCATTTCCCCCAGTCAGATTCTTTCTGATTTCTAGTACAGACGTCTGAATGTGTTGTGGCTTTGCAACGACTGAATTACTCTGGAGAAAGCCTCAGGAATGCCATCGCTGGGTCGCAGACAAGGCATGGCCTTGGGGCTCCTGCCATATGCTGCCACACTGATTTCGAAGGACTCGTCTCCCATGACCGTATGACAGGATGTCCTCTGTGCCCTGTGCCCTGGGCTCTGCACCTCAGTTCTGACAGGTCCCTGCTTTTTCTGGCCTGTACCTGCCCTACAGCCCCTCCGGTGGTGGCTCAGGACTGACCACTGCTCCTTCCACATGCTTTCCCTGGGCTGGCACATCAAGTCAGCTTCACCTGTTGGGGTGACTCCTACATCCACATCTCCAAACCCTGTCCTCTCTCGAGTCCACCGCCCTGTACCTGAAGTGAAGGTGGTTCGACTTAACTGAAAGGCACAGGATATGAATAGGCCAGGATACCACGGATAAGAAGAGATGCCACAAAGACACAACAGATTAAGTATGGCCAAAATAAAAGGCACCGTCTCTTGGTTTTCACTAAGCCTGTAAGTGCGGACCAATTGTTTCCCACCTCCTCCTCACACCCAGTCATTGATCTGTCCTTTTGATTCCACTTAGCAATAATCTGTCCATTCCCAGCTCTGTCCCCAGCCCTCCTGTGAGAAACTGCCACGTCTGGCTGTCCTCCGGGCACTGCCCAGGACGGCCTCAGGCTCTCACATCTCAGGACACGTGTGTAAGTGCCCTCTGGCCAAGGCACCTGCCCACTGGGCAGGATGAGAGCCCTTCATCTGTTGGGCAGGGCGCCACACGGCCTTCTAGCCACTCCGGCTCAACACCGACATGCCTTCACGTCCAGGAGTCTCCGCTCAGGCTGGGCCTGGAACCATCAGGCCCCACAGCAGCCAAATCCTTGGGCCAAATCAAAATAACCCCACCCTCACAAAAACTTCACTTTTCCATTTAAAATTCATCTCTCCGACATCTCAACATTGGGAACACTTTCATCTATCGTTTGCCTAAGGCAGGTAATTATTTTCTGTCTTAGAATTTTTGTCTGTGAAGATAAACTCACTCTACTCCGACACAGTGAAGATTCTGAGGCCCAAATCTATGCCAGCTTCACCTTTGCACCACAGCATTAAGCATGGTGCCCCATCACACGAGCTTGACCAGAACGGTCTATAGGAGGACGGAACGCGGCATCTCTTCCCTTACCTGGCCGAAGGTAGAGGTCTGAGGAAGCCACGGCGATCCGCTCTCGCTCCTTCTCCCGCTCCCTTTCGGCACTTGCAGCTGCGGCGAGATGTGCTGGGTGTCCTGGAAAACACACACCTCTGCAGCTTGAGGACAAAAGCATCCATCTGTCAGGGATGTAACTGATTTTTAAATTCTCAAGGGACTGAAAATGTTTCAAAAAGCTCCAGATTTGGGATGTATGATGTTTGTTTTAAGAATCTTGGATGGCACCTGGGGCCCAACACCAGCTTTTCAGCTATTTCTAGGGAGTCTAGCATCAGGCAGCACAAAGGAGCTGCTACTAAATGTGACGTGGAAACAGCACCAGCTGTGAGCAGCCCATCAGGGAAACGCTGCGCTGTGACAGCTTGCACCCACTGGTCACATCACAGGCATGTGCCGGTGGGTTTTACCTGGGGACAGGGACGCGGAGCTGTATGGCCTAGGCGGGAAGGTGATCTGTGTCCCAGGAATGTATGTGATTCTGTCCATGGGTGGCGTGCTCGGCCCCCCCGGGTGAGGCACCAGAATCGCTGGGGGCATGTTGGTCAGGTCGATAATTCCTGCCCGGAAGACAAAGACAGGGACATGACATCAGAGCCCAAGCCACTCTAGGCGTAGAATGGTGCAGCTTTCTGATGTCATCTACCTCTAGCCCAGTGAGAAGGTAAATAGAGTCTAATAAAAAGTTTAAGATGATCATTACTTTGTAGAGAAGAATATTAAACACTGTGCCCCATCCTAGTGACCTGAGACACAGGCAGATGAGAGAGAGACAGCAAACAGGCAGAAACATGGATTTCAATCCCCAAGCGCTCTGCTTTGGCTAACTGTTCAGTGTTTACGAAAACACCTATCTCTACACATGACCATGTCTGCCTTCAAGACTAAAGCATGTGGAGAGAAGGAAACAGACACCTTTTCTTTCTTGTCATTACTAATTCACAAATATTTACTGCGCAGTGAAGAAGCACAGCACACGTGCAGCCCTGGCACGCACCTCTCGTGGCCGGGTATGGGAGACCCAGCTGCTGCTCTCTGGGGGAGAGCCCTCTGGCCACATCTGGGCGCAGGTTCACCTGCATCTGCTGTGAGGTGATGTAATCATTGAGGATTGTCTGTCTTGTGTTCTCCATGGCGTAAAGCTGATACTGACTTGGATAGCCTGGAGTTGGTGAAAGCTGTCTCTGAAACAGGTAAGCAGCTGCTGAGGGAGAGAGTGAGAGAAAGGCATTTGGTTTAGTCCCGAGTAAAAGTCACTGGCTAAACATCACCCACAGAAAGAGACAGGAGAAAAACACGTGCCGAGCTAATGTGCACACGCAGCTTTTATCTGGGGTGCTATGGGATTCATTTTAGACCTTGATACACCAGCATTATGAATTTATAAATTCTGATGTCTGTGATATAATGGAAAAGGGGAAAAAGAACTAGTTATTAACCTTTTTACCAGTGGAACAGTAGCTAAAAAATTCTCAAGTAGTTTCACTTTCAAGCTTTCCCTGTGTATCCTTAAATTATATTTTTATCTAAGGCCTCCAAGAGTAGTTTTGAAAAATAAAAATATGGTAGTACTGATGATTTAAAACACTTTGTGATAAACAGTAACTTTACTTTCCTGGGGATAAAAACGATTAGTCTACAGGCATTTCATTAATTAGTGCATGTATTTAGAGCAGAAATCGGCAAACTCCAGGTGGTAAATATTCAGGCTTTGCAGGCCAGATGGCCTCCATGTCCGCTCTGCCACTGTCGCTGTCCTGGGAAGGCAGCCACAGACAACACCCAGATGAGGTGGCACAGCTGGTCTAACAAAACTTTATTTACAGTAACAGGCGGCAGCAGGACGGGGCCTGAGGGCCAAGGTTTGCCAAGCCCCGGCTCAGAGCACCACAGCAGGTGCTGGGAAGAAGGTTTGATATTAAGTAGAAGTTAATGTTTCCATTCTCAAAAGCATTTGCAAGTGAGCTCAGTCTCAAAAATGACAAGCAAATGAAACCACCACAAAATAAAGGCCACAATAAATGCCAGATAGGAATTATAAGCATTCAGTTTTGTCTGAGAACTTGAGTGTTCCACCTTGAAAAACAAATGGCAAACTTTCTGGAATGAAAAGTTTTCTCCCTCCCTCATCTAGAGCTCCTTGCCAGGTTCTAAAAACCGTCAGGTGACTGGCTGCCCCCGCCTCAGCTATGGGAGGTAATACCCTAAGAACCGGTGTCATTTGGGACCCTCTGAAAACTTATTTTTCTCAAGTGAAAAATAATTTGTCGGCACTGACATAGCTTTCAGATAAAATATATTCTACATCTACCTTGATACGATGAAATGTATCCATTAGACATCTTAGCTTTTTAATTTGGCAAACTGGGGATTAGAAATGCTTTCCTCAAGACCGAGGTGAGATGGAAGTGATCTGGGCCCCAGTTTCCACTCTAGGATGTACCAAGCAAGCGGTTTCGTCCAGGGAAGCGGTATGAGCAGAAAGCGCACATGTGGGGCTGCAGGTTAGGCCAGCTAAGGCCGGAGGCACCAGGCCTGGGGCTCGGCTGCACGAGGTGCAGCGGGCACAGGAGGCCACAGTGGAGCAGCGGGAACCCTGCTGACCGGCCTGATGCTGCCTGCCCTCGGGCCTGGGACGCTGCACCCCCTGCAGCACCTGCCCTGCTCACCAGCGACCTGCACGCTTTACCACTACCAGGATCATACTGGCCAGCAGTCAGCTGTGTTTGTTTAAAATTTTTTCCAGCTGTATTTGTGACTGCAATTATGTAACTTAATAAAATAATCTGTGAAACAATGAAAGAACGAGAAGAGTTTATTCTCTGAAAATAAACTGACTTTGGAAAGACTCAGTGGAGGAGCTGAATTGAGTGTGGACTAAACTTCAAAAGACTAGAAAAAAATCTAGAAGGATTCTCTGTTTAGATTGTTTTAAAGTATCTTTCCAATTTAGCCTCACTTTACAAACCAAACCTGGAAACAGTTAACACCTCCAGCATACAGTTTATATAAGAAAGATTATGGTGACATTTCATTGGCATTGACATTCCAAGAGAAGGCCCTGGCCTTCTGTCACCGCGCTGGTAAATGAACGCCTGTTTACCCTGTGGATTAAAATGTTTAAGGGATGCCTGCATCATTTTTAAGTAATTCTTCCCACTAACCAACTTGTCCGATCAGCGTAACCAGTTATCACTAGGTAAGAGGGCTCTTCAGATCCATGTGCTCTGGTTCTTTGCAGCTGCTGGTTTGTCAAATTCACTGACCTGGAAACTAACATCTGTGCAAGTTCCTGGACAATGCACCTGAGCAGAAAGCTCAAAAAGCCATATAGGTGCTTTTCCTTTGCTGTCCCATCCCCAAGCCCAGTGCTCACCGGGATCCAGCGCCCTGTGGAACGGCACCGTGGGCTCCAGGTGTGTGGGCAGGTGGCTCCGGTACACATCCCCCGCAGCACTGCCCCTGGGGTGGGGGTCGAAGGGGCCGTGGCTCCCCACGGGGTCCACCCCAGGGACGGGAGACTTCGCAGGGAGACTTTCCCTTTGGGTGGGGGTCAGAGTTGATTTTCTCTCATGGTTGGCGGACTTGCTAGAAGAAACTGTTACTGGAAAACAGAACCAACACCATAAACTCTTAAGGAAAATTGCTGAGTATGATACCTGTTTCTCAGGCTCTCAGGTCCTATGACATATAACATTTTCGTCTTCTCCTTCCAATAAATATTTCCTATTTAATCTTGCAAAATACACAAAGGGGAAGAGCTGGCAGCAGCTTTTGAGATCTGGGGAAGACAGCAACCTTTTGGGTCACAGCACCTGCGTTTCACCATTTTACATTAGAATTTAGGAATGAAGTTTGGCGCTCTCCTTTAAATCCCATTTTAATTATAAACAATGTTGGTTTCTGCATGACTTGAATTTTCTAAATTCTTTCAATCTGCATGTAGCAAATGATTTCCTCTCTGCTGCCCAGCAATCACTCACTGAGCCTGTTTTCCCCTTTGCTCCGTGTTTCCCTCTGTCCTTCCACAGGGACCCCCTCCTGAGCTCCCCAACGTCCACCTCCTCCCTGCCTCAGCCTGTCCTCTGCCACGCGGAGGGACGCAGCTTAGTGCACTGTCCACCTGGTGCCTGACATATCCAAACAGCCTTATTAACACACAATAAAATACACAGAACATACAATCAACCGTTCTTCCCATTTTAGTGTACGAGTCAGCGGTATTTGGTACCTTCACGAGGTTGTGCAACCACCACCAGCATCTAATTATCAACTCCGTGGTAACACCAACTTGGCCACAATCATACAACCCTGCCTGTCAAGACCAAGATCGTGCAGCTTTCCCAGGGCTCCTTCCAAGCTCCAACCTGCTTACTGTAGACGCCCTCCCCTTCTGCAGAGCCAAAACGTCTGTGTTTATACCCTACCCACAACTTAGTCTTCTTCCTCTGCTCTACTCCTCTTCCGTCCCCTAAAAACCCTCTACAGACCACACAGTGTCCAGCCAGGGCTTTTCATATGATAAACCCTCAGTAAATATGTCTCACCATAAAATTTAAAGTGACAAGCAGCCACGGCTTTACGGGCCTCAGATCATCGGGAGCTACCTGGTAAAATCAATGCCTCTTAGCTTTCCGATGCAGCTGCCAGCAGCCCCAACCCCAGTGAACCGTGGGGCGATGAGGGTAATGGCCAAGAGTGACAACAAGGACACAGCTCACACCTACGGAGGCCGCACTGGGCACCAGCCTACCTTCTTCAACCGTCCCCTCAGCCCATCCTCATGCCAGTCTAAGGGGGAGGTCAGAACTGCGTCACCATTTTACTAATGAGGACACCAAGGCACAGCAGAGTTAGGCGATTTGTCCAGGTTCACAGGGGGTGGAAGAACCCCAATTCAGGTGTATGCGGTCCACCTCCAGCGCCTCCACTTCCAACCACCACACACTTGGCCACTAAGAACAACTGTCCACAGCAGCTTCCAGAACACCATGTTTAAAGAATCCACTCATTCTAGACCACATCTGGACTCCACCATACTCTTCACTTGATTTAAATATTACCTGCTTTACCTGAAGCCAAGCCTCCTCTCAACCTGACAGCCCAGCTGCAGCGTGAAGTGCACCTGCAGCGCCAGTGGTAATTCAAAGCTAACCACGTGGAATGTACCATCACTGCGGGTGACTGACCGCATGCGGCAGGGACGTACCATCGCAAGTCCTGCTCATCATTGGCGAGCCTCTGGACAGGGAGTTCTGGTAACTCACGGGGGTCCGTCGGGCACCGGGGTCCTCATACACCCCCGGGCTCAGCTGGGCTTTGGGAGCCTCATGAAGGGCTGACCTCAGGACGGAGGGGCCCGAGCTCACCACCGATGTGTGCCGGGGTCGCACTGGCTCGCCCACCTTCACGTCCTCGTACTTGCCCCGTTCCACCACTTTTATGTTCTCTGGCACACTCTCCAGCGGAGACATGCCACGGGGCAGTTTGCCAGGCCCCGTGAGGAGGGACTTGACGTTGTGTTTGATGGCCGACTGACCCAAGGTGCTGTCAAATTTTACTGGTGTGCCCTGACGGGAAAGAAGCAAACGTTACAGGCTGAATCACATCAGCCAGACAGTTTCCTGTCTCAGACTCGGCCTGCTTCCTGGTGGCTCAAGTCTGCTGTGGTGACATTTATTGTCCGTGTGGGCGCCTCAATCACAAACCCGCTAATCCTGGGTTGTATGAGTTCCCACATTACACACTCCTCGCTACAGACACGAGAAAAACTCATGACAACGAGTACGTGAAACTTACATTTACTTCCAAGATTCTTGACATCTTAGGAACCATTTACAAACATTAAATCACATCTTTAAAAATGTCACAAGAATTTCATGGTGCAACCGATACCTGGGAGATGGAACCCTCAATTATGGGCCTCGTGCTCTGGACCACTTCTGGAGTTTTCCGGCTTTCCTGAGTTAAAACATCTTGCCGTGGAATCTCGTGAATGGAGCGGCCCATTTCTTTGATGGTGGTAACACCATCGTATGGTTTTCCTTTGGTAATGGCACCTTCAAATGCTCGGGTTGGGGGGCTCTCCCGTTTAATTTGTTTGGGATATTTAAGGCCATCCTCGAAGCTTTCGGTTGTTGCTCTTGGAGTGCCTTCAAAATTAATTCAATAAATGGGTTTACTAAAATAATGCCTTGTAATTCTGCAGTTCCGAATCAATTTTCCACTGATAGCAGATCCTCACGTAAGTATTCACCAGTTACTATAATCACAGAAGGGTTCTTAACAAAAGAAAATATCTTCATTAAAAGATTAGACAACCATCACCTTCAAATAAGCTATGGAGCACAGACGCAAAAAGTTAAAATCAAGACTTTACCATTTAACATTTCAAAACTGAAAAAATTTTGTAAAGCAGGTTAATCACCTGCAAGCTAATGTGAAACTACTCTGCAAGAGCAGCAGTAATGCATAAAAAGGCAGACACGGGGGACGTTTACCCTGCATTATGGAGCCAGACAGCACAGTCCTCTCCTTCAGGTCAGGATGGGGGCTCCCCCGGGGCAGCGCTCGGCAGATCAGCCCTTTCAAAACAAGGAAGCAATGTGAGTGCCCAACACAACACATGTGCCATCCACACTATGTGACACTGTCCTCAGAGCATATGGTTTTGACATAAGCGCCAGGGAGGAAAGGATGTTACTTAAATTTGTGAAATATTCAGAATATTATAGAAAAAAAAGTTGGCAGTACCCACCATGACATTATACGCTTTTTTCTTAAAAAGAAAATGCCTGCAGAAGGCATCAATTATAGACAAAAAGGAAGGACCCTTTAAAAGTAAACCTAGAATCTCAATGCTCTTTTATCAAAGAGGGAGAAGATAAAGAGAGATTGGAAATTACTGCTTGAATTTGAAATAATACTGGTGAGGTGGAAAACAGGAAATATAGATAAGACAAAAAAAACAGAAAAATACCTTAAACATGTAAATCAAAAAGGTGAGAATTACAAATAACTGCATAAGAGGTTTCACGTTATGAAGCCTACAATTTGAATCAAGATTTGAAAATCATCACCTGCATTTACCCTAAAGACAAGTGAGTTTTTCCTGTACTACAGAGAAATTCCACCTCCTAGGACATTACTTAGGACCTCTAAGATTGAGCAGTCCTCATCCTGCCTTTAGTACTTCACTGAGGTTAAAATTAAACAGTTGGGGCAGGTTAGGACACAAGGACGGTACGTCCTCAATGGACGAAGCAATGGCTCCCCCTTCCTGGCACCCCGTCATGTCAGTGCCCGTCACAGGCCTGGGGCTGTGCTTCTCCAGTGGGCAAGGCAGGCACAGGCCCTTAACTACCCAGGATGAAACAGGTACGGGGAAATGTGCTGTGCTGGGATTCAAACATATGCCCCTGCTCTTCCTGTTACACTACTTAATCTACCTCACAATAAAAAAAAAAAGGCTTTAGTTTTCATTTTTAAACTCACTTGACTCAAAACAGGCATAAGCTACAAACTGTATGAGCATTCAAATATGAACATTCCAATAGTTGTCTGATATGACCAGTTAGGATTGATTTTTACTTCTCTCCACTGCCACTTGATTTATATTTAGATATAAATTAAAAGTTATATTGATATAAATTTCAGGTAAAAACGACATAAAAGATGAATGCAACTTAATTCAACAATACCAACTTACTACACAAAGCTGCATTATCTGAATGAAGTTCTAGAAACACCACTTTACCTTCCAGCGGTGCTGACACAGGGGACTCCCTCAGGGACACCCCCGGCTTTAGATTTCCTTCCACTGACTCGTAGCTTCTTTTTAAACCAATTTCGTGAGCAGTTCTTGGACTCCTGGTCCCTTCTCGGGCATTCTTAATATCTGCAGAAGGCAAACAAAAATTGCTCCAACACAGCCCAGGGTTTAATTTCATAGTCTATTATTTGAAAGTCTTAACACAAAAGCCTGTCTTAACCTAGAGCACACAGGTGTGCACAGGACATTCACATTAAACACATTCCTCGAGTGCCTCCTGTGTGCCAGGCATAAGCTAGGCCTTGCAGATAAGGCCAAAAAACATGACGCTCCTTACTTCCTAGTCCAGGAACATGGGTAAATTAACAGGCAATCCCCACACCGCATGCTAAGTACAATGAAAAGAGAGGCACGACATGCTATGACAATGCTGGAGGGGAAATCTGACCCTTAAAAGTTCAAATTAGGCTGCCTAAAAGAAGTATTGTTTAACCTGAAGGATAAAGAAGAGTTGCTCAAGTTAAAGTGAAGGGAAGAAAAAGTGGTACAGGCAAGGCGAGCAATGGGCACAAACATCCCAAGGTACAAGTCCAGTACCCTAAAAGAACTGAAGCTCAGGAAGGGGTCCGTGTGCAGAGTGGAGGCAGGAGGAAAAGGGGAGGGGAAGGAGGGCAGACTGGGGAGGGAACACGCAGAGCAGAAGCTGGAAGCGGCTCAGGAAGGGGCCATGGAGCAGAGGGAGGGGAGCGGCAGCAGGAGACCGTGAGGCGGCACCGAGCTCTCCAGATGAAAGGCGGCGGGGGCAGGCGGGAGGACAGGGACATGCAGGATTCCAGAGACTTTAGGAAACAGAAACCACTTGGTAAGTGGCAGGATGTGGGAAGAGGGAGGTACTCGAAGATGACATTCAGATATCTGGCTTAGGCAATGTGCTTCCTGCTAAGCAACTTTTGGGGTGGCCTAAAGAAAGGCTTGGATGTATATATCAATTTTGCAGGTAAAATTCAAAACGTAACAGAATGTTAAAACAAGAAGGGAGGAAGGAAATACCATGTATTCTGCCATCAGGCACTGTTGCAAATGGGATATCAAACTCATTCAGTCCCTTGGCTAATATTCATACCATATCTGGGTCATTCTTATATAATAATATTACTAGGAAAATATAAACTAATAATACATCTAAAGAAAATGTTTACATAGATAGAAATAACGAAGAAGTTTTATTTATGGATAACTAAAATTCAAGACTCTTTCCAAGATTAGGAGCATTTTATTTACTCCTTAATTTTTATTTTTTAATTTTTTAATTTTTTTAAATCTACTCCCTAATATTTAATTCATAAAATAGGAAGCCCTTTAAAATAAAAGCAACCTGGTTAAACAGAGATTCTTTTTCTAGGCCACATCGACTGAGCAGAGTTGATGACGCTGCGACGCTGCGTTAATCCCTTTTCTTCGACTGTCAGTTTTTCACAGAAGCTTCATGAAGGAGGTACTGGTATGGACCCCATTTTACAGAAAGGAAACCTGAGCCCTGGGAAGGTAAGCAGGTAGGAGCTGGGCCTCCCGTCACCCTGGCTTTGGGGTGCATGTACAGTACTTACTGTCGTACGACAGTATATGTCCACTCTTGCCTTCGTAGATGACATGGCCTTTGGCTGCAGCTTCCTCCCTGCCTTTCTCAGGGCTGCTCTCGTCGACAGGCATTCTACAGATGGATCCTTTCACCAGTGCCTCTGTGGGAATGCCAGCCTGGGACAGAGCTGGGGTGCCCTGCAGCAAATCAAACACAAGCACCAAGTTAAAGAAACACAAGATGCTCAGAGAATCTGACCTGCCACACTATGAGTTAGGTCAACCCGTATCTTCCAAGAGCAAAGCCCAAGCATGTGACAGGAGATCAGACATTAAGTTTTTATAAACAAAAAGAATTCTGCACCTTCATCCTTGAACCCTGCAACACAAAACTTCTTAAAATGACTAAATGTGTTATTAGTTTAACCAGCTTTGTGTCTCACCTTGAAATCTATTGAGGCCCTCAACTCTCAAAAAAGAAGTTTGTCTATTGGCCTAAAATCATGCAAATATAATATAGCTTTCACAAAATTTATAATAAAAGTAAGACTTGTTCTCACATGCTGACAAGAGGGGGAAAAATCCTTGCAATTATCAAATGGTCTGCAGTTGGGCCTTTGGTCATCAAAAGACGGGAAGAAGAACTCTGATGTCTCCCTCTTGTGATTCTGGCTCAGTCTGGGGCACGGCACCCGCTGTTCCACCATCACTGGCCCTTCTGGGCTCCAGTGCCTCGGTTCCTCCCACCCTCCCTCAGTTGCCTTAACATGTGCAACAGTTTGTAAAAGGAGCTGCTTGGGCTGAGAGGGGGTGGGAAGCCCAGACCCAGCTCACCACTCCCCTGGAGGCGGCAGGACACCGAGGACCCCAACCCCAGGCCCATAGCAGGAGCGCGAGGAGAGTGCTGCATCCACTGCCCAGCCCAAGTGTGCTCAGAGGAGTGGTAGCGATGCCCACAAACCATCCCAAAGGGCTGCTGTGGCAGGAGGGCAGGAAGGAGGGCACGCCCGGCCTCGCTAGACCCAGTTCACGAGGGTGAAAATGAATAAACAATAATTCTGTCCATATTCAAGTGTCAGCTTGCTCTGAAAACTGATTTCAGGGGGCAGTAAACTTTGACCAAATGAGGAAAGAGAGATTCTGAAGAGTATTTAAGTTTTTAGATCACTACATGCCATATACTCCATAAATCCACAGGAGGCAGGAATCACCTGGAATCCTGTTAAAATGGAGACTCTGATGTAACACATTTGGACTAGGGACAGACATCCCGGCAGGACTCTGATGAGCTCCGGTGCAGAGGCCGCTTTCATTAGCAAGGTCCTGGGACAGGAGTCCTCGTGGGGGCGCGTAGCAGAATTGCCCACAGGGCTCAAGAGGCACAAAGTGCTGGGCCCCACACTGAACCTGTCCTTCTCCCAGCTCCCTACAGGCTGCCGGGGCCCACACCCTGATAGCCCCCATCCTGGGAACAGGACCAGGCAAAGGAACAGGGTGGGAAACTCGGGATGCCGCAAGGTGTCAAAAGCATGGGGCTCTCTTTACGACGACTTTCCAAAGCAGAATTTTCCTTCCCCAGGTCTATGTATAGAAAGAGGCTAAAGGATAGTTTAACACTTTCAAACTTAAAATTAATATCTGAGGAAAGAAAGACCTTTTGTTAATCAAAACTGGTAATTTAATTAGCCCCAAATGATAAGACGGTTGATTTTTGTGGCTTTGTTAATGCCATCCATGTGTACTGATTTCCCATTAGATTCCAGTCAGGCAGCTTATATACTGAGATCACAGACCTTACTCTTCAAGATGGGCAAAAGCAACTTAACAATTTATACTGATTTTCTTCTCGATTTCTATTTAAGCTGAATACAAGGTTAAAGCTTTGCCAGGAAGACAGTGAGAGCTGGATCAACTAGAACATGTTTCTTCTGCCAATTTCCAAAGAAGTGACCTTTTCCAAGGAACCATAGTATAGATAGTATAGCCTGTGGTAAAAATGATCACGTTAACGTCCTTCTGCAGTGGGTTTGTGGATCTGGGGTTCATTATCACTGAGATACGGAATGATGAACAATAAACCACAACACTGTGCTGCTGGGACAGCCAAAGCTTCTGAGTCTTCACCACAAGTGTCTCGGCCACTGTGCAGTGACAAGAAAGGACCCTAACTGACCTGCGTGATAGAGCCCCGGAGGGAAGGGAGGCTTTCCACTGAGATCTTGCTGGTGGGAGTTCCCCGCGTTATACTTCCTTCTTGGATGGCTCCTGCAGTACCTGAATAAGAACAAAATTATTAGCAAATTAAGCTCCCTTACCCCTGTCAAAAACAAAAACAAAACAAAGCAAATCCTTAGAAGGGAGTCAAGAAGAGAGGGAAGTAGCACAAGAAGCATGTTTTGTCTTATGGAAATGTACTTCCACCACAATATTGCAGCTATTAAAAAGGACTACTGAAATACAGACTTTCCAAAGTTTCTAAGTCTCATTTTTACATGGAAAGAAAACTTACATTAGAATTTAAAGGCTACAGCTTGAAAATGCATCCGAGAAACGATACGCGACTTGCTCTAAGGAACACACCGAGGACAGAGGGTGAGCCCCCCGAGCCGCGCTTTACCTCTGACCACGCCTTCGTGCTGGGCCCTCACCAGCAACCCCTCGGGCTGCGAGCTGTGGCCCCGCGGCGAAGACTCCTCCTGCTTGATGTAGGGCACAGTGGCTGCAGAACAAAGCCGGAAGACACCAAGAGGTCAAGTGCGGCACTACTGACTGGGACATTGCAAACGCGGAAACATCACAGCGTGTCTGCTCACCGACCTGGCTTGGTGGCCTCCTGCTGCCGGGGCAGGCCGAGGGAGATGGAGCCCACGGAGGGCTTGGCTGGATCGGGCGGATAGGAGGCCTGACTATGAGAGGTCAAGTAAGTGCCAGGGGTTCCCTGAAAATAATTTTAAAAGGCTAGATAAATAGTCTTTTCACAAGGTCAGTTATCAGTTATGAAGTTCATATTTTCAAGTCTGTTTGCAAAAATTTATTTTTTAAAACACCTTATTCCCCTGCCCCTCCAAAGTAAGAACAAATATCAATAAAGCAAGAAAACCTTTGTCATGAGTTGTTTAAATTAAAAAACTTTTTAAAGGGTGTAAGAAATGTCTTCTGAAATTATCATAAATTACATATAGATAATATCATAACAAAATGTATATATAAAGCACTTAGGTACGCTCAAAATATAAGCTACTGTTATTATCAACATTTATTCCTCTTACAAGTGCTGTGGGAGAGTGAGACACCAGTGACAATGAGTAAGGACCTCTGAAAACTCTCCTCTGTAAAAGCAACAAGAAAACTGGCAAAAAATTTAAGAACTGACATTTTCTGAACTCTGTAAATAAACCAAAGGCTTGAAGAAATCTGGAAGCATTTATTCAAGGAAAAAGGCTGAATCTGGGTTAGAACTGTTGAGTTGTGTGGCATTTTAACGTGCCCTATTCCACTCCCAGCTCCACGGCAACAGCCCGCAGTCATGGGGAAAACCAGCAGCCTGGCACAGCCACCAGGAGGGAAAGCA